>JAEMOT010002239.1:307868-473195 GCA_019297695.1 Apostasia ramifera
TGTTATTTTATTTCCAATAAATTTAATTATAAAAATTACTTAAAAAAAAACTATTTTATTATAAATGGATTAAATCCAAAAATCTGAATTCCGAACCGATTCGATTTCCGACCCCGAGAGGATATGGATTGACCATAACCCGATCCGATATATAACCCGATCCGACATATATGAATTTGGATCCGGGTCGGAGTCAACCCAACCCGAATCTGATCCATTGACAGGCCTATATACGACTACCTCATGAAAAATGTGCAACTAAAGAGATAAGTCGGTGTTTTATCTTGTAAAACAATCAGAAGCATTGTCCCAAGAGCTATCTTGGGGTAGCTCTCTTTAATAAAAGTTCCATTTTGTAAACTAAAATCTTCATAATAATCATGCCAAAATTTAATTTTATTTTAAAAAATTTAAAATTATTTTATAACTCATCTTATATAAATTTAATATTAAACAATTATTTTATTTTATTTTCAATATTATTCTCAACAAATCAATCGTTATTTCAAATCGTACATATTTCATAAAAGGGATAGAGACAATAAATAATCAGTCACAGATTTTTTTTATTACATTCATAGTTTGCTAAATGCAAAATCAATATATATCAAACAAATTTCATTCTAATCTAAAAACACTTCAATTAATATTATATATTTATTTTATATTATATTTAATTTAAAAATTAATTTTATTTCATATATAACATTATTTTTAATAATTAAAAAAATTATTTAATATTAAATTATTAAAATAATATTTTATTTAACAAAAATAAAAACATCGAAAAACATATTCCAAGGAGATTACTTTGCTGGGTAAGAATACAGAGGTGGGTTCCATAGCCTGCCATCAGAAATTTCGGCCAATATTACAAACAAACATTTTTTCTGTTAGCATATTCTTTGAATAACATCCAAATAATAATACCAATATAAAATTCTAGAGCTCTACACAACGAAAAATTATTGAATTCGGAGAGCTCGTCACGTCACCTTTTCATACACTAATTAAATGGCGACAGCTGGCAGCAGGCGGCCTACTGCAGCTGAGTTCGGAGATCAATGTGCTTGTTATAGATATAACAGTACTTGTTATAAGCATAAATATGCTTGTTATGTGCTTATAACAAATATATTTATGCCTATAATAAGCACATTTATGTCTATAACAGCCTATAATAAACATCTTTATGCTTATAACAAGCACCTTTATGTCTATAACAAGCACCTTTATACCTATAACAAGCACATTGATCTCCGAACCCAGCTGCAATGGGCCGCCCGCTGCCAACTATCGCCATTTAATTGGTGTATGAAAAAGTGATGTGGCAAGCTCTCCGAACCCAATAATTTCTCCTACACAACACATATATGTATCGTTTTATAACACTTGAAATGACGTCTTTAAAGGAGATATTTGGTTCAATGTTATCTAAAAAATATAATTATTTGATTTAATGACATCTACAAAAAAAAATTCTGTTAGATTATAAAATTATTAATCAAAAGAAGACATTTAGATGTCATGACATCTAGATTACATAACATAACATCAAGAAAACATCGAACCAAACGCCCTCTAAATGCAAAATAAAAGACAACCAAAATAACTACTAGGACCTCTAATACGTTCATCTTCACGAATAATACGATTTTTTTTTTTTTTTTTTAATTTGAAGAGCAATCTAATTGTGAGGAAGAACTAAAGGGAAAATGATGAACAACCTTCGATGCTCGAGGGAAGGAGCAGTTGCTGGGTGATGACAAATCAAAGAACTTGACCTTAAATAAATTCTAAGGTTCAATCACAATAATGATGTGCTGATCAATGATATTATATAATGTTGGATATTAATTTACAAAATATAAATATATAAATAAAATAAGTATTGCAGAGTTGAAAATATGAAGATCGATGAACATATATAAAAAAATAAAATGAAAAATGAGTATATCTAAAAAAAAAAAAAAAAATAACCTCAATTAAGAATAAGCTCAAATAGAATTAACTTAAATAATTTGAACATATAAATCATAAACTGACGGAGACTCCAGTAAAAAAAAAATTATGTTAATCAAAAATTTTAGGCACAATTTCAATTTCTATTTTAATTTTCACATTCATGCTCCAAAAAACTAATAGCTATCCAACAGTACTGATTATGTTAACAAAACTCAAGACCAAAATATGAAATTTTCAAGGCCAGGGTTAGGTGAAGACTATGGATAATGAAATATTTCTCCATGTTAGGAGTCCACAATACATGAAAAGAGTAACAAAAATGTGAAATATTTTTTCAAATGCATTAGTTTCTATTGAATATACATGCATATTTGGGGTGAGATCATTGTCTTTGAACGAGCCCAAACTCGAAGTGATGTTAGATAATGGAAGAGACCTTTGAGACAACTGATAAAGAAATTCATAAAAAGTTAAAGACAGAGAAAGATCCATTGGAATATTTTATAATCTAATTTTGAACTATCTAATTTTACAAACTTTTAATTATATTTATTTGTTATTATTATTTTGTGTTTTGGAACTATAGTTATTGCTTATAAATTATGTTTCCTATATTCTTATTAAAGGTATTATGTTTATGGTAAACAAAAAAAATTAGTTATGTTAATTATTTATTAATATTAATTGTTGTTATTTGGCAGGACTATTATTTCTTAATATTTATTAATATTTTTGTTAATACAGATATGCCAATATACCATAGAAACTAGAAAGCCACAATGAATTGGTGTTGGTGATTCTATAATAATTGACTCATGAATTAGCTCAACTCCCAGATAAGTGCTACATTGAGCCTAACTTTTATCTTTTTTAATGTTTGTAAATTTGTAAGTCACCAATTCGTTATACAATTTTTTGATAAGATAAATTGAGATGTGAGGATTCGAACCTCATGCCTCTCACTTACTGAAAGTGAGTGCTCGACCATATAAGCTACATCTCAAATATAATATATTTTTAAATTTTACATATATATAAATATAATATTTAAATATTGTATTCTAACATATCCATATCTGTATCCTAGTTTTTTTTAATTTGTATTGTCGTATCAGTATCGTATTATATCTGTATCTTCGTATTGCTCCCATGCTTCGTAACTTCTTATAAATGCTGGAAGAGTGGCGGAAGGCATATTGCAATGAGGAAGTAGAATATGATTAGAAATCTCATATTGTTCATTGCATTGAAAATACATGCCCAAGGGGAGTTCCTTATGCATGATAATGGAAGGGTCTACAAGAGAAACCACTGTATTTTCTAGATTCTTCTCAATCTCGAGTATTATCGAAATCTCCTTTGACCTTTCTTCTTCTTTCTCTTCTTCGTTATCCTAAAATATTTCTGGAATGAGCTAATTTTTATATCTATATTATCTTAGAACACTCTTTAATTGAGTATATTATACCTGGCCGCATGGTTCCAATTAGACTTTTGTACACTAAGGCCACCATCTTCGGCGTACCATCTTCAATTTTAGTGCATTGTCGTTGTCTAGCGGAATTTCTACATTATTGAATCATTTCACGTTTAAATTATTTATTAAACTCTTTGTATGTCTTTGTTAGACGAAAATATGTTTTTTTTTTTGGACTTACCCCCATCTCGAGGAAATAACGCATAAGACTCAACTCGATCAACTCAAATGTCTTCATCATATCTTCTTTGTGAAGTCCTCGACCACCTTCTCATGGTTTCCTATGTAAATCAAACCTCAACGTATTTCACCTTTCCTAAAACCTTGCACTAAGCAACTATCAATTCTGTAAAATGCCTACTTTTTAGTTTGGGAACCATGTGTTTTTGACCTTCTATTACAAAAGTTTGGGATTGTTCCAAATAGATCTCTTCTCTAAGGTAGCCACTAAAGAACACTAATTTCACATCTAGCTGGTGGATCTTCCATAGCAATTGAGCCACTAGGAATATCAAAGCTCTAATGGAGACCAAAGCAAGCAACAGGAGAAAATTTTTAGTTGTATTTGATTCCCTGTAGAATAGCGTACCTCTTTGCAACTAGTCTTGCTTTATGTTTTTGTAGGTTTTGTTTTGTAGACACACGTAGCCCTATCATCTCTTTTTTCTTTTGTCGTCCAACTCATGAATCTTGTTCTTCTGGGTCATCTTTATCTCCTCTGTTGCTTTGATCCAAGCTTCCAGTTTAGCTGCTGCTACAAAAATTCCAAGTTCTAGTAAAGCATAATTAGAAGTCCCATACATCTATTGAAGAGACTTTACCTTTGGCTGGCCGTCAATTGGCAGGGAAGAATTTGGTTGTTGACGACTCCATGTCTGCACTTTCTTCGTGTTCGTCTGCAATTAGCAGCCAAATTGTTCTTTCGACTTGTTCTCCATTCTAGTTCTCCATTTCATCAACAAGCAATTGTCAGTTTTCAGATCTTTAGATTCTTTAACAGCCACTATTGGATTGCATTTTTTTGTAAGATTGAGTAATACTTTTTACAGTTCCTTGACCAATAATCTTCTCTCTATATATTCTCATTTGATTAACTAATTCTATTATTCTACCATAGTGATCTTGTACTGTTTCAAGTTCCTTCACCTTAATATGCTACTCATCTTGGAGATTGAAGGTAGACCATTCGTACCCTTATCCTCCTACTATGTTTCCCATGCTTGCTTTCAAAAAAATGTGTTTCTCCACAGATTGATGAAGTACGCAAAGCGCCATCGCATCCATCTTTATCATCTCCCCATTCATCGACTTAGCAAATTCTTCACTAGTTTTCCCTTGCTCAACCATATTGTATAAGTTTGGATAAGAAATGTCACCTTAATACCCAAGAAATATAATTTTCTAAACCGAAAAATGGAATAGGGATTGATTTAGAATCTTGGTTTAGGTACGAAGTAGAATAGCATAGTTGGCAAAAGATAGTTAGGGGAAGCTTTTGCCGGAAATTAATCAATAGCTCTAAAACCAAATGTCAAGAATTTTTCTTGTAAATATTGGGAGAGTGGTCAAGGCTAGGTTGCAAAGTTTGATGTAGTGAGAACAGGGAGGAGAGAACTTGTATTATTCATTGCATTGCAAACACTGGCCCAAGGGAGGGTATTTATGCATGCTGTAGAAAGTCCAAACTCCTTGATTTATCTTTTTTCCGTCCACATAATCCTAAAATATTCTAGGAATGAGTACATTTATCATCTATATTGTCCTAGAACAATCTAGAAATAAGCATCACATTTCTCCAATTTTCAATGTTAAAGTGGAGATTGAAATGAAACTTCTCTACATAAAAATAGTATTAGTTATGTAGAGAAGTGTAGTATTAGTTATGTAGAGAAGTGTAGTATTAGTTATGTAGAGAAGTGTGGTTTCAAACTCCAATTCAAACAGGACTATACCATGCTAATGTGCTTTGGACGATCCACATCTCCTAGTGAAGTGCCAGTGAGCACAATAAACTATCAATATGGTAGAGAGCCCTCACAACCCAAGCACAACAACACAATTATTAAGTGTGCGCTCTACTACTGAGCTAATATCCCATCGTGTGTGGACCACCATGGGGAAAGCCTGCTATACCAAGAATGTGAGAAACTCATCCCTCTCTTCCCTAATAATTTATTCAAATGACAATATACCGATAAGCAATGACATAAGAATGCAACTCTTTCTCCTACTTAATTTTAATCAAACCAAAAAAAACTTGATGGGTCACTTCCTATATGAATCCTAGGATTAAATCTAACTATACTTATGTATTCCACCTCCTCTGTAAATTTCAAAATATAAACCATGTTTATTTAACACCACATACACATCTCAACATGAAAATTAATTATTTTCCACCTCTTAACAAATCCTATATAAAATTAATTTTAGTTCACATTCTACGTATCAAGGTAAGATCACCTCTTATTAAATGTAATTAGCTCGGAGTCAGGATATTTTCAAAGTAACTTAAAAGAATTTATGTTGCATGTTTCAATAAACAGGCAACAAACAAGCAAAAGGGAACTTATGCTCAGAGTTGGGACAATGTCATATAAGTTGTTGGGTTAGAGCAGTAAATTATTACTTTCCCTAATAGCTTCCTTCCAATATTTCTCGTGGCAACATTCACAGGTAACAAACAAGGATGTGAATTCAGACTGATGGAAAAGAGGCAGCGATCAGTGAGATATTTGTCATTTAGAGGGAAAAAAAATTCCTTTGTACAAGTTCGAATAGCTAAAAAGTTTAGAATCTCAAATCATATATAAAAATAAACAAACTACAAAAGGCAATTTAGAGATAACACCGACTTATATGCCTCAAGTCAAATAACAGAACATGCTCGCTGTAGGTGGATAAAAAAATAACCCACGAAACATGCCGGACAACTTGATGAATCACGAAGAAAGCAACACACTTACAGAGCACTAGGAACTTAGAGCATATAGAGAGGCTTGAAAGCAGCCAGCCATTCAAACGCAGCACTCCAAACGGTCTCACACAGCATTATCACACAACGACCTGTAACAAGACCCAGAGCAGCAGTCAGTTACTGCACACTCCTCATCCATCCAGCAAATCATAATGAGCAGAGAGTAAACTCTAGCATCTATATCACGATTACATGGCACTTATATCAGATAACTACATGTAATTTCATACACTGCTGCAGAAAACTCAGATCAATTGCACTAAACATAGGGTGTACATGCTCGTCATAAAAAGTATCAGCAGAAGGCTAAACAGACGGATTCATGTAAAGCATCAGTGGAAGAAGGAAGATCTTAATTACACCACTTGGCCACTTGAAATACACACAAAAACCACTCGGATCCTACAGATTAATATTATGTAAACCTCCCTTAGCAGGAATATTGCAAGCCTGAGCAAGAACCATAGCTTTCTAGCAGATGCAGACTACGATCAAAACTATCCAGTACATTTCACGAAGCCTCCACGGTTCTGGTGGAAGATGCCGTGACCGGCGGTCGCTGGGGCAAAGAGGCTGTCGGCGCCGAGTGGCCGTGAGAGTTTACCCGGTGGAGTCTACATTTGAAGGAGCCAGCGTGAGTCGCCGGAGCGCAGACACACTTTGGCGCTGTAGATCCGGCCGTTCCCTGGCCGCATGCGGAGGAGCTGGACGACCACGACCTTCCCAGGCTGCGTGGGGAGGGCGCCTGGTGATGGCCGTGATGATGCTTGCTATCCTCGCCGCCGGCAGCGTAATTGGAAGACATTTTAGTAACTTTTTACTAGCAGGGCGAAGAAATTTGGGACCAGATCTGCAGAAAAAACACAAGACTTCAAGATCCATTAAAACAGGAAAATTAGCCGGCTGAATTATGCTACCAGACTTGATAATTATATTCTTCACTTTAAAAAGTTTTTCTATCCTACTTTAGGAGAAGCGGTAACAGATCTTTACGAAGACCATCGACGCCTAAAGAATTAAAATGATACTGAATTCAACAAATCTTAATCAACTTCAGTCGAACACAACTCGAAGTGAAAGATCTCTAAAACAAAACAATAGAGAAAAGCAGAGACGTCATCCAAATCAAGAATATGACATCAATCGCTAAAAAAAATAGATCTCGATCCAAATCGGCTGAATCGTCTGAATCGGCTGAATCGTCTGAATCGGCTGAATCGTCTGAATCGGCTGAATCGGCGACAGATCTTCGATGAACAATAAAGATTAGCCGAAATCAATCAATATTTAACAAGTAATTTACAATAAACCTGCAATATGACAGAAAAAAATATCAATATGACGTGATCAAATTGCAAGGAGACCGCCGATGAAGAAATCTACAAATATCTTAAGACTAACTAAAAACAGGCTTCAGTCCTAATCTGAGGAACCTATGTATCGCTTCCAAATGAAAATCAATCAGATCAACAAATATATAAAAAAAAAATCAGATCATTCCATAAAAGAAGAAATAAAACAATATATAAAAGACAAATCAACGTAATAAACACTGCAAAGAATTAGAAATAAAAGCTAAAATTATGTAAAACAAACTTTGAGAGTCATTATTAGCTTCAGATCCAGATCCAGTTTGTGATCGATTAGAAAATTGATCAATCTTTTTAAGAACTTTTCTATCAAAAAACAATCTTTTTTAAAAAAATTTAAAATTTACATAAAATAAAAGGAAAGGAGAGCTCACCAAGGAAACCGAAAGCGGCAAACTGCAGCTCACAACACGGAGGTTAGCTTTTATAGGCCCACAGGGTCCTGCCCGATGCATACTGGGTAGCGCGGGCAGGCTACACCGGTGCCCGTGATTCCTTTCATTTAAATGCCGGGCCCATCGTTTTTCATTTTTCGGTCAAGCTCAACTAATACTTGAACTTACACCCAGAAACTCACCCACAAACGTGGCTCGTTTTCGGACACGTCATTAAGTCGTCAGCTAATTCACTTGCAAGTTTTATTAAGCTGTAATTCCATCCGGCCCGTTATCCACATGTTTATTTTCATAATTTCATTCTCATTATCAAAAAGTAATAATAATAATAATTTTTTCTATCAAATAATAATAATAATTTCATTCTCACGTGTGCAAAGAATGGAATGATAAAAAGAGTTAATTACGTCTAAGCAAAAATTTAACATCCTCAAATCAACTAGAAAATAAAATAACAATCAAAATAATATATTAATTATAAAATAAAATATTAACAAAATAAACAAAACACAATTTATAAATCTAGCACACATAACAGCATTCAAGTATAACAACAATGCATTATGTAAAATATTATATCAATTAAAATTGTTATTCTTCGAACTTCTAACTTCGATTTAAAGATTTGAAGTTATTTATTATTAGAAAATTTTATTTTTTAAATAAATAAATAAAAAATAAAGTAATTATGTTAAGAAAATATTTTTATAATAAACCCAAAAATTTCTTATTTTATTGAGTAAAAATAAAGAACCTAAATACCTAATTTAATTTGCACCTTTTTTAAGGCCTAATATAAATTTTAATTTTAAAAAATAATTTTATATTTATATTTCATACAAATTTAAATATTAAAATTAATTTTATTTCACATTTTATATTTTTTTAATATTAAAATAAATTAATTTTTTTATTAATTTTATAAAATAAAATATTTTTTCTATTATTCAAAAATTAATCTTTCAATTAAACAATGCCAAAGTGTTAACCCAGAACCAACTAGTTTTTATTTATTTTACAAAAATCGAAAAAATATTATTTAATTATTTACAAAAAAAATTTAAAAAAATCCATCTTTAATTTCCACTAGTGAAATTATTTCAGCATTAAAATGTAAACCTCAAACACGAATAAAATGACTCAAAGGATCATTAAATAAAATTATGTAAAACATTGTTTGTAATTAAATTAGTAATTAAATCTCCAATTAAGTGAAACAAACCATTTAGCCCAACCTGCTCGGCGTTTCAGTTGGACATTTGGTTCAGGGTCAGGTTTGGATTAGCATACACAGGCGTGGATTGGGTGCATATAAACACGAATATCATGTAATTTGATTTCAAATGAATTTTTTTTAAAAAAAATTTGCAGTTAATTTACTTGAATAAAATTTGTTCAATTCATAATCTTTGACGTCGATGGTCGAAAAGAGAAGGAAGTGATTGCTAAGCAATATCCTAAGAGAAAAAAATTATTGACGCAAAGTACGATCCTATCAAGCTTTTAGGCCGATAAATAAGAGGGCATATAAATAAACTGTCTCATGTCAAAAAGGGAGGAAAATTCTGAGCTGTATAAGTAAATAACATGATCTTAAATGAAACAGATATCTTTTGAGATAAAACCGTGAGGCCAATAATAGAAAACTTCATAATTAAGCATACTTAAGCTGAAGTAGTTAGTAAATAGATAATACATTTACATTGAGATCACGAGATATTATATAATTAATTCAATGCATATATTAAAATATAGGATAAATAGCATCTGGGTCCCTCTAGTTTGGTCGAAGTGCAAATAGGTCCCTCGAATATTTAAATGTAGCAAACTGGTCCTGTAGTTTGATGAAATATGCATATAGGTCCTTGGGCCGTAACAGACGTTAGAAATCTCCCTCTCTCTCCTCCCCTTATCTTTCTCTCTCCTCCCGATCGTAGTGCACGGGCGACACTGCGCGGCCTCCAGCAACTGCGCAGCGTGTGCGAGCGCAGGTGTGGCCGACGGCGGGCCTCTCTCTCTCCTCCTGGTGGGCAGCGCACGGGCGACGCCGGCGGGTCTGGCGGTCGAGGCCGAGGGTAGTGAGGTTGGAATGGAGGAATTCCATGGCGGGGAGGACGGATTGAGCAAGGGAAGTGTCATTGCCGGTGAGGATCTCGTTGCTAACAGTTATGGCGGCGATCTTGGTTCCAGGAAGGTAGGCCTGGGCATTGGCGCGAGTCCAGACTAGAGCTCCGTCGGGATCGCGGACCTTGTCGACGCAGCAGTCGGGGACGCCGATGATGAGCTCGACGCCGGTATTGGCGAAGGCGCGCAGGACAGAGGGATCGGCGTCGTAGAGCTTGACGCGACCAACACCGATGAGTGGAGGAGGGGCGCAACCTTGTTTGGCGACGGGAGGTTGTTGCCGAGCAGGCCGTAGTTGACGCCGACAAGGGAGGCGGAGGTGGCGCTGGCTAGGAGGAAGTGCCGGAGAAGGAGAAAAAGCGAAAGTAGCCCCTCTCTCTCTCCTCCTGATCCCGCGCACGCGCGACGCCGGCGCAACCCGCTGGAGGCCGCGCGGTGTCGCCCGTGGCCTACAATCGGGAGGAGAGAGAAAGTGATTTCTAACGTCTGTTACGGTCCAAGGACCTATATGCATATTTCATCAAACTACAGGACCAGTTTGCTACATTTAAATATTCGAGGGACCTATTTGCACATACGACCAAACTAGAGGGACCCAGATGCTATTTACCTTAAAAATATATAAATAAAATTTTCAAAAATATATTTAAATATTATAATAAATAAATATTCATATATGTATATAATATGAATATTTTAAATAAAAACTTATAATTATGCTTTATTTAACACAAATATATAAAAACAACACACACTATAATTTATTTAACTCAACTTTAAATTTTACTATAAAGTTAAGTTCATCTCACTTAAACTCGGCCTAAAGATAATACTAAATACGGAAAAGCAAGATTCACATTTTAATTGTGGGCTCGATTTGATCAACGAGTAGGCAGCCCGTTAAGCCAGATAGGCCGATGAGCTTGGATGAAAATATTTTTTATATATTATTATCGAAATTATATATTTTATATATTATTATCGCGATTTTAAGCTCGCACCCATTGAAATTTCAGGCCAGACATGGGCATTTCTTTTAAGCCAAGCTCAAGCAGGTAACTTTTTTATTTTTTGTTTTTTTATTAATTTTAATTTTGTTTTATTTATTTTTTTTAATGGCACGTGTGTTTTATTAACTGCTAGCACTGGAACTTTGATGAGTATGATTTCATATCAACAGGGTTTCTGCTTAGTGGAAAAAATAATTATTTTAATTTCAAAGCAAAATAAATTATTTTATATAATTGTGTATTGTTTTTTTTATTATGTTAAGTTTTTTTGTTGCCTTATTTATATTTTTAATTCAAGTTTTTATTGTTGTGGGTCATTATCTGCTCACAAGTACCTCTGGCTTTACACTTTAGTTTAAATTTAAGTGGTAGATTAATTTTACTAAAATTTGTTCATATTATCGAATATAAGTTCATAAAATAACATAAATAATTGTTATTTTAATTTTATCTGAAAATATTAGTTTAAAATTTCTAATAATCTTCAGTTTTCAGTTATAATGATGCTTACATTAATATAAGTAGGGATAATTCAAATTTTTTAAATTATAAAATTGAGATCCCTAATTTTTAAACAATTATTATAGGAGTTTTTTTATTTTTTTATTATTAAAAAATTTTAAAATTACCATTATACCCTTATCCCTCTCTCTCTCCACATGATTCGGCTACAGCTCACACTACGCAGCCGCGCGCAGTCGCCCCGCCACCCCGCGCTACTGCGCGCAGTCACCGCCCGGCCGCACTGAGTTTCGCGGCAGCCAGATCGGGCACCCCATCTGGCAGTCGCGTGACGGGTGGCGACTGCGCCCGGCCGGGCAAAGCCGCCGGAGGTCACGCGGGGTGGCACGACGACTGCGCGCGGCCACGCGGGGTGGGGCTGCAGTCGGATCGGGTGGAGAGAGAGAGGTTAGGGTATAATGGTAATTTTAAAATTATTTTAATAATAAAAAATAAAAAAAGATCTATATGATAATTTTTTAAAAATTATGGACCCTGATGTTATAATTTAAAAAATATAGATTTGTGTGATAATAAGTCTTAAATTTAGAGATCTGAGTGTAATTATCCCATATAAGCATAATACTTTATAAATTTTAGATGGGTGAGCTCGGCGGCGGTTAATTTTTAGACGGGTCCAAAAAATTTTATAAAATCACCCGACTTGAGGCCAACTTACGGGCCGGGCTGGGAGTGGATGAAGAAAATATGGGGTCCGACCCGCCTAATCAGGTATTGTGGGCTTGTCCTTAAATTCTATATCACTGGGGCACGTGGCGGGAATCCAACGGTTTGATATCTTCCCGCCATCTAGACGAAAGCAACGTGCCCACGGCTTAGCACCCCAAATACGGTGGACTTAGCCTGCTCCGGATGCAGCGAGGCCCATCGTTATGCCACAGCATTTATACCCACTCATTGTTCGCCACGTCATTAAATTGTTTTGTTTGACACGTGTCTATAAAGCAATGGCTTCAATCTGCCTGTGTGGCTTTACGTGGGACTTGGATCGGATATGAAGTGGATAATATCGGGAACACGTGGGACCCATTAAGAAGCTGGCCAAGTTAGAAACCCGTGCACGCCATAGTTCCGTGTAGCGACCTAAGTAGCCCGTTCAGTTGCGGTTTTTGTGGCGGTCGAGCAGCTCGGCGTAGCCGGCTGGTGCGTTGCGAGCCGGCGGCCCCGGCGGCTCGCCTGGGCGGCGCCTGGGCCCGGTCGGCTTGTCTCGGTCTACGAGGACTTGGGCCAGCAGATCATGTGAAAGTTGGACCGGCCCCGGTTCAAGCCTCCATTGCGCTTGGATTTTGGGTTTATTTGAATTATTTTGAGATTTTTAATTTTCAATATAATATAAATTTATTTTAATATTAATATTTAAAAAATATGAAATAAAACTAATATGTGCAGTTAAGCAATTAATTTAGTAGAGGAGATAGAGAATTAATGATGATTATTAAAGAGTGACCTTATTAAGAGATTTTTATTGCATAAAATTATGCAATTAGCCCATTATAATCTCCTCCTAATATGATCTTAATTAGAGAAGTTTTCAAAAGTTTAGCATTAACTGAAAAGTTATTATCTAAATTTTATAGAATTCATCGACAAATATGATCGATCTTCGGCAAAACTGGATCGAGATTTCAGTCCTTTGAGGTTTTGTAAAAGTTAATTTTTTTTATTCCGACTCCTTGGTCGCAAGGAGAAGTTCTTGTTAACAACATAATCTTTTGATGTATTTAATTAGCTTCGTCAAATTATTTGAAAAATTATTATACTATTGCAAGAACATTTATATTTTATCTATAAAAATATGTTTTTTTATGAAATTTATAAAAAAAAATAAGAAAATTGCTTATATGTCATAAAATATTAAAAATATTACTTGCATATTACACTCTTTATACTATTCATATAATCTGCAATATAAATTTATGCACCTTCATCTATATATTATAAAGAAGAACATTCACTTGACTTTAATTTCAGCTGAACTATTTTTAAAAATTTTATCTTACATAAATATTAATATTTTTCATAAAAATAAAAAAGCTAGATTGAAGTAGCTATGAATTCAAATACACTAATAATATTTTAAATTTTGCACAAATTCAAAAAATAAACTAGGAAATAGCTGTTGGACATTTAAATATATTGATCAAAATAATTAATGTTTAGTTTTATATCGAAATTGAAATTAATTTAAATGAAATCAAAAGTCCTAACTCTATTATTGTCATCATCTTGACATTTGAGCCCCTCCAATAATTAGAAATGCCTCTTATCCTTTTGTTGTGGGCCAAGCAAATTGAGATTCTTATCCACAATGGATACCCACCTTATCAACTCACTCTAATACCGAAAGGATTGTTGTGATTAGAAAATAACCAGAAGAATAAAAAGATTTTTTACGTGAAAAACTGATTGAGCAAAAAAATTACAGCTCCTTTCGAGAAAGTTCCAAAGGTTTTCACTAATGCCAAGTTATTTATGAGATTACAGTAATGATAAAGAAGTTGGGGACTTGAGGAAGAAAAAAAAGATCCTTTTTTTCTGTTAAAATGAGATTTTTATACCCTGATCTAATCCGTGGAGTCAATTCAACGGAATGGGCTTCATCTCTAGTGTCAGACTATTAATACCTGCAAGGTAGCCACACAATAGCCTCGATTGTACAGTATACGGAAGGCGCAGTCTGAGGGCAGGGAGGACCATATCTCTTAAAAGCAGTATGGTCTCCTGCATTTCACCTGGCGTCTGGTCAGTTCAAAGTGATCCTTTCGGCTTGGCCTTTTTGCCGTGCGTTGTTCGGCGCGATACCCCTACTGTTCGATGCTGAGTGCTTGTGATGTTGATGCCACATAAGCTTCCACGTGTACGCCCCAAATGAGCCGATGTGAATCCAGATATAACAAGGAAAAATGGCATTAAAGTAATTTACCTAAAGATAATGTTACTCTCATTAATTTCTCATATATTTCTAATCACTAACATCTTCCTCAGTTGAAGTGTAAAGTTTGACAAATGCTTACTGCAAATGACTTACAAGCATTTTTTATCTTCATTCTCCGTTTGTCTAGAAGTTTAAAATTAACCTAGTTTAATTTTAACCAGGCATATCACATTACACATAAAATTTAATATTAAAAATTAAATTTATTTCACATACTACACATATTACTAAAATAATAACTAACTTATATTTCATTCCTCACATATTCCAACATAATAACTAACTTTATTTCACATCATTCACAACTTTCAATAAAAAAATATCTCTATTCAAATTTAATTTTAACCTTCTTAAATTTAACCTTACAAACAAACACACCCCAGGTGTTTAATTTTAAAAACACTAAGCTAAACTCTTAAAATCAAATACTTCATTTTTTCATTCAGATTTGCATCTGGCTGACCTCAATTCAAAGCCTCTTTGATAACATGTAAGTCAGTCATAAGCTAATCTATGTTACAGTGGCTCTATCTAAGAGTAGGAGACGTGTGATATTTTAGTTCTTTTATGTTTATATATTTAATTTAAATATAAAATTTATTTAAAAAATGAAAAAATATAAATTAAATAAAAAAAAGATCAGATTAAAATTTTAATATAACTTTAGGTAAGATTTTTAAAATCATTAAAGCTATTTTTTTTAAAAAAAAATCAGATTAAAGCTAATTTTTTTTTAAAATAATAATTTTTTTTTGGGATGACAAAATCCAATCCCATTGGACCTTCAAAATTGTATATAGTGGGTGAGAAAGATTCGAGTTTGAGTCGAATCAGGCACGACTCATGTTAGACTCGTTGTATATAGACTGATTCACGTTAGTTTGACTTGGCTAACATCCAAATTTGAGTTGGCTGAACTGGACTAGCTTTTGTGATCGAGCTAGCTCGAATTTATAACTGAGCATGCTCGAATCACTAAATATAACGAGAATTATTTTTAAAATAAATTAAATTTTCATTTGATTTTAAACAAGAATCAATCATATTCATCGACTTATTCAATGCATTCTATAATCACTTTGCATTACATTCTTTTAAAAAATAAACAAAAAATATTTTATAAATAAATTATTTTATTTTAATTTAAAAAGTAAATTCAAGTAAAGTTCGATGCTAATCAAACTATAAATTTCAAGCTATAAATTCAGCTCGTGCTCTACTCATCAAAATTGATTCGAGCTAACAATCGATTTGAATATCGAGCAATTACGAGTCTCGGGACCAAACTCTTACCACCAGTTGTGTATGGCACAGATTGAACAGGACTCAACCTTTCCTATCATTTTTATTTATTTTGTGGAGGATAAAAATAGAACCTTAAATAAATTAATGAAAAATATGAAATTATTCTAAGAATTCAAGAATTTAAAAATGCTATAAGAAATGCATATATATTATAATTTGTTCCATCAATTTTATATTTAGAAATGTCAAACACTCGAGTATTTTTAATATCTCAACCTACTTATTGATACAACCTTTAACTACTTTGACCTAATAATTTAGATTTTATCGAGGATATATCTATACGTACTTAGTTGTTGATGAGAAAACTAAGTATGCAACTTGAGATATTTGGGCCCCATTTGTTTTGATATTAAAAATTAGGGGTAATTTTACTTAAGCTCTTGAGATTTACTCGATTTATCACGCAAATTCACAATTTTGGAAGTATGTCACACAGGTCCCCAAAATTTATTATATTGTCATTGTGTCCTTCTGTGACGGTTTTCGTTAAACACTATTAAAATTATGAAAATAATCTTTTTTACTCTACGGACGCGGTGACCCTTGCGCGGACGCCGGTGCGGCGGGCAGCCTGAGTAAATTTTTGGGACTTGTGTGACATGTTTTTAAAAATATGAACCTGCGTGGCAAGTCTAGTAAATCTTAGGGGCTTAAGTGAAATTACCTCTAAAAATTAACCTGCTTTAATTTTAACTTAGCATATCACATTACATATAAAATTTAATATTAAAAATTAATTTTATTTCATATTTTACACATATTACTAAAATAATAACTAACTTATATTATATCTCTCACATATCTTAATATAATAATTAATTTTATATCATAATTTTCACTTATTTTAATATAATAATTAATTTTATTTCACATTAAATTTAATTTTAATTTTAATTTTATTAAATTTAACTTTACAAACAAATTTTTTTTTATATTGACGGGATATTTAATTACCATAACGTAACAGCTTCTCAATTTTGGGCTTGTGGGGCCCTCAGCCAGCTCAGCATGTCGACTCTTTACCTTCGTGAAGCGGACCGCGTTACTGCACTTACTCTTCTATCAAAAAAAAAAAANTAGAATTTAAATATTAATGAATTTATGCATTTTAATTTACATATAATATTATAAAATATATGAAATATGTGAAATATGTGAAATACATAAAATTTAAATAAATATGGTGTGATAGTGGTAATATTTACGAATTAATGATAAAATGCGTAATTTCGTATAAATTTTATGTCCTGTATGTAAAAATTCTTTTTATATTTTTAATATGTCTGCTAAAACAAAATTTATTTGTTTAGTATTTTTAAATGTTGATTTACACATTAATTTCAGTTTTAAATTTAATATTTATTTATAATATTATTTTTTATATTATAATTACAAATACTTGTCCTCAAGATAGTTGTTGAACATTTAAATTGGATAATATTTATTTATAATATCATACAAATTTAAGATTTTAAATTTCTATCTTAGTCTTATAATTATTAATTAAATTTTTTTAATAAATTTTTATTATTAATTTTTTTTACAAAATTTTTATTTTACTTTTTTTTTTCCCTCTCCGTGGTCCCCCCTCTGTTTATCTGTTGCCTATGCAGTAGAGCCAATAGAGGGGGAACTGACCCCCTCTCTTTTGCCTGTAAAAGCAAAATTGACAAAGTGGCTCACCCGCTATTATTAGAAGTCGTAAAAATCTGAAAGAATGTAAGTTAATTAATTTAAATTTTATAATTATCACATCTTAATATAATAATTATTGTCTATTGCTATTAAAAACAATTTAGATATTCTTTTTTAAAATACAATTATAAAAAATAAATATTTTTAAATTTCTTTCATGCAAGAATAATGGATTCTTGTAATTTAGATGCAAAAATATTTGTTTTCGAAACTCTATGTGAGTTAGAGATTTTATTCCTTCATATTTTTTTTGACATTATAGTACATTTAACTGTCCACCTAATAAAAGTGCTAAAATTATGTGAGCTTATTTTTATACGATAAATATATTCTTTTGAGTATTACATGAAAATATTAAAATGATATATTCGTAATCACTATAGGCCCGAGAAGTGTATCATTGAGAGCTACTTGCAGAAGCGATAATGGACTTATGTATTTAATATTTACATGATATTGATCTAATTAGAATTCCAATTAGTCATAATTTATCTAATAAATTTGAAAGGGGGCTAACCATAAGTAAACCTAAAATTATTGATCTTAACTTGTTAAACCAAACACACTTATATGTTTTGTGCAATACCGTGATAATTAATTCGTACGTTAAAAAGCATATAAAGTATCAGAATATGTAAATCTTTACATATATTGTAAAACCAAACACACTTATTGGATTTAAAAATAGTACATATATTGTAATATACTGAATCTTAAAATTAGTTTTTATCTAATATATTTTCAATAATAATATAGATATATATTGTTAATTATATTCGACAAACTCTACATATGTGGTGGTTCAATATAATAATTCATTCTAGTTTAACAAAATTAATCTCTCTCTCAATAAGTTATCTACAATTCAATCAATACTGAAATTATTATAATTTTTTGTTTGCTTATATACAATTTTTCTTTTAAATACATATATATATATATATATATATATATATATGTGGTGGTTATTCACAAACAACATTCTTACTAGTCTTGATCTATACAAGAATTACGAGATAATATCAGAATATGTAAATCTTTACCTGCTAAGCTATATGATATATATATGCTAAATATCGATATGCATGTCATTGTTGCTAATTAATAAATTTTCTTAACAAAATATTAAATAATATTGCTAATTTCTATCTCTTTTGTCATTAAGTAAGTGGTTGGCTCACTTCATTTATTGATCTTTAAAAGATATAAGGTAAAATAATTTATAAAGATGGCTATATGTAATTAAATATTTGTTGATTTTGTATTATTTTCAAAGTTTTTATTTATTATTATATTTGAAATTAATTGATTAATTGTGTATATATATATGTCAGAATTGTTAAATTTTTATTTAATATTATATTTGTAATTAGTTGATCATGCATATATGTGTGAGAAGATATTTTGTGAGAGTGGAACATACATCCCTATGCTGCAATTTTGAAAAATTTAACATGACAATAAAATTTTATTAAAAAAAATATAACATACAGCCATTGTCTTAAACAATCACTATACAAAATTTATTTAAGACTACTGCTATATAAAACTAATCTTAGATAGCAGTTGTATGTATATTGAGATCTTTTATAATAGTTATCTTAAACGATCGTCGTTTAAGATTAAGCTTTTATAATGACATTAAAATATCGTAAAATTTTACAACACAAGTATAGAGAATAGTCGGTATGTGGTCTTTTACGACAATTTTTAAATGCTGTAAATGAGCTATCTTCTATTAGTGATGGTGTGAGAACTAAACAAACCCTAAACATTTTGTTATTACTTGAGGTCTAAATTTGATCGTACTTGTTGAATTCAAGGGTTTTTTTGGGTAAACCATATGGACGATGTTGCTCTTAAGTAGAAACAATTAGCCCCTGTTTATTTAAAAGTTAAAAATTAACCTGATTTAATTTTAACTTGATACATCAAGTCACACGCAAAATTTAATATTAAAAATTAACTTTATTTCACATCCTACACACATTACTAAAATAATAACTAATTTATATCACATCCTTCATATATCCTAATATAATAACTAACTTTATATCACATCCCTCATATATCCCAACATAACAACTAAATTTATTCCACATTATTCACAATTTTCAATAAAAAATATCTCTATTCAAGTTTAATTTTACTTTTGTTAAATTTAAATTTTACAAACAAACAGTTCTACAGTTCAAGGAAGAGGGTCATGTAAGGAACTTTTAGATGCTAGAATCAAAGTGAAAGGAGACAACCAAGTGATCAGAGAGATCAATAGAGACATAGAAGTGGTACGAGTAGCCTAAGATGCATGTCCCTTCAAGTTGAAGGAGGATGGGTGTCGTCTATATGCCAATGGGTGAAAAAACCAGAAAAGATTCATCCTATATAGATTGCTGGAGGTCTGCTCGACTAACTAGTTTATGAGCGTCCTGTCTGTGGGCACGCACGTAACGACGCTGATTTGGAGCACACCGCCAGAGAGGGAGGCGATTGAAATCCTCGTCGGGCCGGCGGGCCGGGCCATCTGTGCATACCCGATGGCGACGGCCATAAACTCGCTGATGATCTCGGTGACGTTGAGCCCAACATTCCTCGCGGCAGAATGCACGGCATCACAGGCATTGTTTTTGTAGGTGAACGCAAGCTTGACGTAATAGTTGGGGACGACAACGACGGCATCACCTGATGCCATCGTTGCAGCCAAAGAAGAACTTGACGACGTCGTCGGCGTCCTTGAGTTAGTGTGCAGAATTGAAAATTAGATGTACAGTAAATAAATGTTAGAAAAAAGGTGCAAAAAATAAAAATTTGTATTGCAGTAAGTAAATATTAGTGGTATAGAAAAATAAATGTTAGTAAGTTAGGTACATTAAAAAATATTGTAGAATGTAAATTTAGAGATTAATTAATGTAATTATATCGAGATAGTCAACAACCACAACAACAACAACCAAGCCTTAATCCCAGTAGATGGGGTCGGCTATATGAATCCTTTGTTTCCATTGCACTCTATCAGTTACCAAATTCTTATCTAAGTCTAAATAACTAATATCACTCCTTATAATTTCTTGCCATGTCTTCTTTGGTCTCCCTCTTCCTCTTTGTACATGGGCAAAATTCAATAACTCAAATTTTCTAACTGGAGCTTCAATCGGTCTACGATTTATATGTCTAAACCATCTAAGCCGACTTTCTCTAAGTTTATCCTCAATTGGTGCAACACCAATTTTTTTTCGGATATACCCATTTCTCATTCTATCCTTTCGTGTATATCCACACATCCACCTTAGCATCCTCATTTCTGTAATATTTATTTTATTTGTATATTTTTTTTTGCAGGCCAACATTTAGTACCATATATTATTGCTGCTCTTACTACAATTTTATAAAATTTACCCTTAATTCTGGATGAGATTTTTCTATCGCACAACACATCAGAAGCATTTCTCCATTTTACCCAACCTGCTTGAATCCTGCTAATAATGTCATTATCTATTTCACCATCATTTTACATAATTGATCCAAAGTATCTAATGCGCACTATATCGGGATGGTAAATCAATAAATTTTTAATCGTCGACCGTTCTTTATCAGATGACGAGCGCAAAATCAAAACTTCAGAATTGTTCTAATATTAAGCTGTCTTGACATCCTATTTTTCTTTTAACAGTTAAAACCTAGCTATAAGTAATTCTCCCTTTATCTCTTTGTAATGTTAAATATTAAAAGAAAAATTTCATGACATATTATGATTCTAAGCTTCTTTTTTATAACTTGTGAGCATGTAAAACTTCATAAACACAACTCTGTTTTCGCTCTCCATGCCATCAATTTCTTCCATCTACAACCTAATCGATATAAAAATCATACCAGCCTCATTCACTAACAAAGAGAATAAGATTTTCTATTAAGTTTCTTTTAAAGCAGTAAATGGAGCTAAGCAATGCTCAATGTCTCTCTCTCTCTCCCTTGTAATACTTGTGTTCTTCTATTTCTAATTCTAATGAAAAGAAGTGAAACAGAGAAAAATGAGAAAAGCTCTCAAAATTGTGGATAATTTTTTTTTTTTTTTTATTAATGTTCCAGATAAATGTCTAGTTCCTTAAATCTTCCTAAAATACTTTCCAAGTGAATTGATTGTAATATATTGTTAGATCTTGTTGAATTGCTCTGCATACAGAATTTGAACTTATGATTTCTGAATTTGTCATTTAACATTTTTTTTGCTGATCTTATGGTAGCAAAATCGAAAGACTCAACGATTGAAACCAGGCCTGAGAACTTCAAGAAAGAGGTTTGGTAGGCATAACAATCTCATCTTATTTTAAATTACTTTCCGTTCTTCAAACTAATATATTTAAATTAATTACACTATAAAGATTCATGCAATTAATATAAATATCAACTTTATTCTATATAATGTTCCATCTAAAAAGCAAGTTCAACTAATTCTTCATGATTTTATTTGTATTAGTTAATACTGTCATACAACAACTAAATTTGGAATTATCTCTCAACTGTTTTCAGTGTTATTGCAAGATTTATATATTTTAGACTATTTAAATCACAAAAATGACAAGAAAAGGAAAGGAATTACAAATAGTTGAACATTCTTCTACAATAGATATTATTTAATATACTTAAAATTTCATACTCTTGCTTTCACAAGAGAATTTTCAAACTTACGAAAAAAAATGAAAACTAACATAATGTAAAAAAAAATCAGTATATAGCATACTATCAAAGCAGAAGAAAACATTCAATAATATAATAGAAAAATATATCATACTAAAAAACTGAAGAACTCCACAAATGAGACGGAACAACAAATATATTGTATGTCCCATGAAGTCTATTACATCTAATATGAAAAAAATAAAAAAATCACTATGTAATCTATTTTTTTTGATAGTGTTGATAGAGGCTTGTTTTATTGGTACTTTTTTTGAACTAAATGCCTCCCTTCTTTATCAAATATACTTTCTTTGAACTAAAGTAGATTACATAGTGAATGATTTTATTGGTACTATGTAATCACAAAAATGCCTCTCTTCTTTATCTAAAGGTTTTATTGGTACTATGTAATCACAAATATACTTTCTTTGAACTAAATGCCTCTCTTCTTTATCAGGGAGTTGTTGATAGTGTTGCTATTGAGGAAGAAAACACAACCAAAATTGAAAAACACATAATATTAACTGCTGGTTTTATTAGTAGTCCTCGTGATATGCAAAAACGTTACTTGGATGCAATATCTTTGGTCCAGTGTTTTGGAAAACCTGATATATTCCTAACAATGACTTGCAACCCTATATGGAGTGAAATAAATTCTGAATTGGAAGCAAATAAAAACGCACAAAACAGACCTGACTTGACGAACAGAATATTTAGAGCGAAGTTAATTGAACAAAAAGACTTGATTGTAAATAAAAATTCTTTGAAAAAGTAGCAGCATATGACTGTTATAGAGTTTCAAAAAAAATAATTATCATATACACACTTTCAAATAATATTAAAAGAAGGATAAAAAATTATAAGTGCAGAATTATACGATAGTTACGTTTGCACTAAAATACCTGACAAAAACAAATATTCTTTACTATTTGAATTAGTTATAAAACATATGATTCATGGTTCACGTGGAAAACAAAATCCTAATAATGTTTGCATGAGCAAAAAAGGTCATTGCAAAAACAGATACCTAAAGCTATTTTCTCATTATACTATACAAAAAAAGGATAGCCATCCTACATATAAACGACAAAATAATAAAGTTATGATAAAAGTACGAAAAGCAATGCTGGATAATAGATAGGTTCTACCTTGCAATCCTTATTTGCTTTGCCATTTTGACTGTCATATAGATGTTGAGATATGCTCATCAGTAAGTTCTGTAAAATACTTATATAAATATATTTACAAGAGCCATGATAAAATTACATTTAATTTATCAAAAAATGATGATGACCATTTCATCATTAATGAAATTAAACAGTTCCAAATAGGCATATGGATTTCTCCTCCTGAAGTAATGTGGAGAATTTACGCATTCACGTTAAATGAAATGTATCCATTAGTGATAACATTACAGTTTCATCTACGTGATAAACACATTATAACATTTCAAGAAAATCAAGATCTACAAAAAATTATGTCATTTGATTTTTACAAGACAATGATGCTTACTGAGTTCTTTAAATTAAATTCTACTAACGATCAAGCTAAAAGCATCTTATATAAACACATACCAGAACATTACACATAGGATTGAGCAAAAAAAATCTAGTCAAAAAGAAAACAACAAAAAGTAATAGGTCGAATCGCCACAGCAAGTCCAATTGAAGGTGAACGTTACTATCTCAGACTACTATTAAATCACATTAAAGGTCCCACATCGTTTAGAAATTTGCCAACATATCAAAATGTAGAATACAATTCTTTAGAGATACAGCAACTACAAAAGGATTACTTGACAATGACAATAGCATTTATGAATGTTTAGCAGAAGCAGCTATCTTCAAAATGCTGAATGCATTTAAAAGGTTATTCGCAATGTTGTTAGTATTTTGGATGCCACAAAACCAGCCTATCACTTTTTAATAAATACTAGAGTGAACTTTCTGATGACTACACATACAACGTACAAAATGCTACTGAAATTCTAGAGACAACTATTTATAGCATAGACATCTTTTTACAAAGTATAGGAAAACAAATTACAAATTATATGATATTTCCTACAGTAAAATTTCATGAACAAACTACAAAATATTTCAAAGAAGTGGAAGATGAATTATCAATACAAACATCAAAAGAACTAAATTTGATATCGCAATTGAACTTAGAACAACGTAACATCTATGATACTATTCTACATTCAATCGAATGTGAGAAAGATTTTTTTTCATTGATGTACCTAGTGGTACGAGAAATACATTTTTATACATAGTTTTATTAGCAACTATCAGAAATATAAAGAAAATTGCATTAGCTACAACAACTTCAGATATCGCTGCTTCTATTTTACCTGGTGGTAGAACAGCTCATTCCAGATTCAAAATTTCATTAAATATAAATGAAGTTAGCATCTGCAATGTGAGTAAGCAATCTGCAACAACAAAAGTCTTACAACGAGCTAAACTCATAATATGGGATGAAGCTACAATGACTATAAATTGCTATATAAAAGTTCTTCACAAAACATTACAAGATATAATGGAAGGCGATGCAATATTTAGTGGCAAAACTATTATTCTAGGAGGAAACTTTTGACAAGTTCTACCTGTCATTCTAGGAGAAAGCGAAGATTTTAGCATAAACAATAGCATAAAATATCTTTTTTATGACCACAACTTGTAAAAATACACTTAACTCAAAATATGAGAGTAATAAATGACTCACATTTATGTGAATATCTTCTTAGAATTGAAAATGAAGAGCAGATAATTATAGAAAAATAAATTATAATATCAGAAAATAAGATTATACCATATGAGAAAACAGCTGCCAAAAATAAACATATTGATAAAATAAATAACATAATAATTAATGAATTTGTAGAACATGTTGAATATTATAGTTTTTGATTCACTAATTGAATCAAACGAGAATACATTAGTTAATACAAACTTTCTTAATGATCTTTCACCAGCTGGTCTATCACCACATAAACTAATACTTAAAGAAAATTGTCCAATCATATTACTACGAAATTTAGATCATTCATCCAGATTATCTAATGGTTCTTGCCTTATTTGCAAAAACTTTAGTAAAAACGTAATCAATGCTGAGATCATTACTGAAAATTACAAAGGAACATGTATTCTTTTACTACGAATTCCTTTACAATCTTCAGAAGTATCAAAACTTCCATTTCAATTTATTAAAAAATAATAAATTACAATGCCAAACCTTAAAAAAGTTGAAATATATCTATTTGAACCTGTTTTTTCACATGAACAATTATATGTTGCACTATCACGTACAACATCAGCTAGTGCAATAAGAATACTCATAAAACCAACACAATTACAATATATACAACCAAAGGAAACAAGAAATGTTGTGAACAAAGCTCTTCTTCATCGCAACACGTAAAAATCAAATCACAAATGAATATCAGTATACTTTCTTTTATGTCTTATGCTATAAAATTCTTACTTTTTTATCTCATATTCATCTTTTACACTAAAACTAGAATAGCGATATGACATCTACAAAATAACATAAATAAGCGCAGTAAGTTCACCATTATGTAACTATACATGTATATACGTATTACCATTATTGCTACACTCATACTAGATATTATATATGTTCAATGTCTTGTATTTTTCAATCATCTAAAGCCTTAAAATATATTTTTTCTTTTGTCTTCCTAGAAAGAAATGAAATTAATTAACTAATGCTTGTTTCTTCCTTTTGCTTATATTAGTGGTTAGATATTATTATTTTCTGTTACATGAATTTTTTTTATACTACCAAAGAAATTTCTAAAACATTTCTTGCGTGATCATAAACCCTGTAGAAATATTGTATCTTTACCATTCCAACATATAATTAAAAGAAAATTATTTATGTATAGCTGTTTTCAATTGCTATATTATAATCTTACTAGAATATCATCTACTTTTTCTACATTATAAAATAGCGAACACTTCAATTTGTCATATGCAGACGACATCAACAAGTACATTGGTATCAAAAATATCTATTGGAATCATGAAAGACCACTTAAAGGTGTTAGCATTAAGGAAAACAAGCGCAAGGCTCTCTCGAAATAATAAAATAATTTTTTAAACGTATATTTTCTGCGATGGGCAAGTAAGAAAATTGACCATTACTAATTTTTTAGATTTATATCTTTGATAGAATGTAAAATCATTCAAATAAACTTTATATTTATACAACAATAGGGAAAAGAGATACAAGGTATAAGCTATGGAAATGATGTCAAAACGTTTGACAACATATTACGAGAAGGATCAATCTATTATATATCAAATGTTGTTGTCTCCATCATAGAACGACAATATCAAATAACCTCTAATGATAAACAGATTAAATTAACAACAAAAACTGAAGTCATCAAAGCAATAGGTGACAAAAATATCAACTTGCCACAAATGAATTACACAAAAATAGGAGATCTACAACACGTCGCTCAAAACAGCAACTTACTAAGTATCCTTAAATTCAAATTCCAAAGCAAATTTAGTCATCAAATTTATCATTAAATTTTCTCAATATTTCTAAAACATTGTTATACAATGCATGCAGATATAATTGCATTTGCAATTGAGGTGAAACAATTCGAACATTCAAAAGATATAATAATTCTGCAGGGGTGTTTCTGACATCATTGTAATCGATGAAAGGTAATTTTATGATTTTTGGTTAAAATTATCTTCAATATAACCTTTCATAGTAATAATAGAAGTACAATACCGACATTTCAAATATGTTAATCAACATAAATCTTCTAACTATATCATTTTAGGACGACATTGCAAATATTCAAGCATCAGAAATAGCAAAACTATTGAACAACAAAATGCTTGTAACATTAGCAACAAGGCTAAGATGAATTGCTTACCGAGGTAAGCTTTCTTACAGTCTCAAAATTTTGTTATACATCAATTTCATAATACTAATTTCTTTGCAAATTTAAATATAGATTTCTCACTGTCTACAATATCAACTTCTATTCACATCAACCCAACTACCGTTCGAAGTGATGAACTAAAAACTTGATAATTCTTTCATTACTTACATGAATTTACAAGTAAAAGATAATTTCTCTAATATATATATTTAACTATGTTTATCTTTGTCTCACTAAGGTTAATGAAGAATAGTATTGAACTGCAATCTTCAAAAATTAAAAATGTATATAACACAAAAAGAGCTTCATCCTTTGATAATATTGACATACAACAAACTTTGCTTAATGTTCTATTGAATGAATGCAATGATGAAACAACAAATGACTTGGTAATGCTTGATTGTTAACTCTTTTATTTTTTATTTTTTATTTTTTGAACTAGTTAACTCTTTTATTTCACATATACATATTCTTGATTATTATATTGCTTATTTATCTAGACAAAAATATATCGAATAAAAGTACAAGTTCGCTCCCTCAACGTGAGATCATATATAGCTTGCAATTCTTGCAATAAAAAAACTAAAACAAGCATGAATGAAACATTCTATTGTGCATTCTGCAACACCAATGAAAAAGCAACATCTCTGTAAAATTTAACTTACAACATCTTGTAATAAAATATTTTATAGTTCTTTTTTTATATAGAATTTTTTATTTTTCAGGTTAGTAGCAAAAATAATAATAAAAGATGAAACAAGTAGTACTTCAACAATATTTGGACATGTTGAACAAATAGCAAATATTACTGCAAGCACTTTCGAAGCTACTAAGAATACTGTAACATTACATTTGATAAACTATTACAATTTTTTGCAAAAACTTAACTATGTATAATTTGAAATTGCTACTAACATAAAAATATTCTATGCAGGGAAAAAATTACAATACAAAATTACGTATCCAACAATTGTAGCAAATATAGTTCTATTTTGATATTCGCAGACAAAAACAATAGTACAGAGATATCTCAAAAATCACATTAAACACTTTTGGCATTAGAAAACTTAAGGATAATGAAGCTCAAATGGATTTAAGAAGAAAGAGGCTAAAAGAGCAACTTTGAAATGTAATTAGGCCAACTTATAGCTAACACACTAATTAAATATTATTTTATACAAACATAAATCTTTCTCCATCTTACAAAACTTTTGAAGAACTTTGATCAACATAGCTTTACTGTTATTTTCTTCAATGATTAAGTATACTTAGCAAAGAATTTATTTAGAAATATTTTCTATATTGTATTTTTTTTACATTAAGCATCCCATAAAATTTTTTTCCATAGATATTCCGTACAAACATTTGTTTTAGCAAACTATTTTTCTTAAAAAGAGCTTGAAAATATAATTGTAGTTGCATGGCCCCAAGGTACCAATAGTCTTTTGTTTTTAATTTTTGGACCGGAACTAACCGTTCTTTTTAATATACTTTAAGTAATTATACTAGCAAAACTTTTTAATATACTTAAAATTAAAATTTTATCTTTTCACCTCTTCGTTTCATCAATAACTAAAAGTGAGTCAATTATTGTGTTTGCATGATATAACTGCCCTTTCGCTATTGTTCTACTCTCTTAATACTAGTGATGTTAATGTTACATAGCTATGTCTTATTATCTTACAATAAGATTTCTCCCAATGTTTAACTCCTCTTTCTAGGACATGTCTTTATAATCTGGTAAAATTTAAGCTATTAATAAGTGAATTTTATATATTTCTATTTTGGATCAAACTTGGGGTTCCTTTCAACATTGGTGTGTGCCTCTTCCTCTCTAGAATCTAACAACACGCAATTTGGGCTGCGTTACATAAAGCCTTGGTTGATGGCTTCGTCATTGAGCCCAAACACCAGCCCCTTCACTGGCTCTTAAAACTCGATACGTGGGACTAAATGAGAGGAAAGTAGCTGCACAACTGCCTTCCTGCTTGCTTAAGTATGTAGGCAGATGAATTAGTCACACATCTCCAAAATAAGAATTGAGCTACTTAACTGAATATTCATCTCCAAAAAAGTGAATAATCCCGCTTCTCCAAAATAGGAGGGGAAGCTTTCTGCTTGCTGTTATAAAAGGACAAAAGGAGGCAGGGTATAAGAATCATAGACTTTTTTGCACCTTACTATTGTTGATTTCAAATCTTTCTACAACCCATAGGCTCTATATCTTTTCAACATCCTCTTGAATCTTGATCCTATCAGTCTCAATCTTACACCTTTCAAAATTTGTACTCTTATAATCGTCATAAGCTCACATTAACTGGACATCAAACCTAAAATAAGCCTAGAGAGTAATTAAGATCAAACCAAACAAACATATGTTTTTTCTAATCCACGTATGTCCTCCTTGCCATGAATCTCATCCATCTGCGACCTATCCAATATAATGATCACACTAGTTTCATTGACTAACAAAGAGAACTGGATTTCCTATTAAGTTTCTTGCAAATTAGTAAATAGAGTTAAGCAACACGAATTCTTTCGAATTTATCATCTGATATTTTTTTGTTTTGTTGATCTCACTGCAGGAAATTGAACTGGTTCAGCAAATGCAATCCAAGTTTAAGAACTTCGAGAAAGAAATTTAACAGTGAGTAACAATCTCATCTTATTTCAATTACTTTTCGTTCTTCAAATATTTAAATTAATTGTCATAATTTCATTTGTGCTTAATGTATACTGAAAATTACTTTTCAGATTTCATTAACTTTATTCTTTATCAACTCTAATTTATCAAGTAAATATTAAAGTCATTTTTGTCTAACATCCTACCAATTTCTATGGATATATATAAAAAAAATTAATGGCAATATAAACATGTTCATGAAGTTATACTTCTAACAAGAACATATTTCTAAATTAGAACATATTATATTTTATGATTATTGAATTAACCATCTGACATTTTCTAGAATTTATGGTTTAACATTTATAGTTACTTTTCAAAACATAGAAATAACAATTCATTTATTGTCAATGTCATTCTTATCTTTTCAAATATCAACTGTACATGTTAATTTATTGAATTTATAAATATTTTTCCATCTTGCAGAACTCCTGAAGAAGCATGATCAACATGGCTTTTGAATGTATCTGTTTTACTAAAACTAAACTTTCGCTTGTTATACCTAGACTTTGATGCATGCCTCGATTACAAGCTTTATATGCTTTAATAGTAACAAAATGATATTATACTTTTGTTCTTTTTTGTTTGCAAATCACTTAACAGTTCATTTGATTTCATTTAATTGTAGAAGTATCAGTAAATGTAATAAATATTATTATCCTTTTTCTTAAAAAACAGTCTTTTGAAAGCAATTTAGTTATCCATGCTATACTTTACAGATTTCCATCTAAACACCTCATATCCTCCTCTTTAGTGAATTTAAGATATTAGAAACATTATTTTTCTGTTAATTTCATGCTCTTTTCTTTCGTGCAAACTAAATAAGGATCCATTTCCATTGATTCAATGATATTATTCTTCTTTGACTATCTCTCTTTATAAAATTTACTTTATATAAATAAATAAATATTTTCTTAATTAAAACAAATATTTGAACTCAAAGATCTACAAATAGATCTAGCAATATGCACGTGCATATGACATAATATGATTTTATTGCATAATACGTGCTAGTGAAAATGAAGAATGACAGTGCTACTACAACTACGATTATTATTATTTCATTAAATAACTGTAGTATTAATTGCTCATGGACGATATCTGCCTGAGTATTACTTATAATCCCCCCATTCTAAAACCAACAATTTGTTTTAATGAAATAACCAACAAATTTTAACTTTATAAGACAGTAAATCATTCACACAGTTGAATATGTTCAAGAAAAAAGTGATTTGTTTGGAAAATTTATTTGATTCGGGTAACTGATCGTGTCAATTTTATTGAAGTAAATGGAAATACAAAGCCTAGCGCCTAGTATGAATGCCAACGAGAAATGTCTCAGAAATAGTGTTTAGCCTTATTTTATTTATCCCTTGACATCATAATATTTTTATTCCATTTAAAAATTATAATGATAATATGATTTGAATATAAGACCTCATAATTCTCAAACAAGCTCTTTCCCCATTGGACTGTAAGAATATCTTATTTTATTTTTGTATGAGTTTTTTTTTCCATTAACATTTTTCAATTTCTTATGACTTATTAGTATTTGAAGAGTATCAAATCCCAATTTAAATTGCTTGTTCTACGAACATAGAGTACCCCCCACCCGCAAAAAAACCCCAAACTAGATCAACTAGATTTTCCTCGATTCAAATCTCCTTTCTATGCTCTAAAATCCCTTTCTAAATGAAGGTTTTCCTCCCAGCCGTTTACCATAAGCTTCCAAATAGTGAGATACTCTTCATAACTGATCTAAAGCTAACTTAGAGATGCACCCTTTCCTTAGCTCTTTCATGCTAATACAGAAGAGAGAGAAGCATATGGTCAAGGAAAAAAAACCAAAGAAGTGAAGAACATTATCTTCTTGCACCACATTTGGTCTGGATTAATGCATCATGTAATCCATTAAAATCAAACACGGACCAAGCACTGATCAAGTGGCATCAGAGTACCGATCCCTTCAACAAATTCTATTTCTTAATGATTCCATGAAAGAAGTAGAAGATGTCGTTACTCATTAGAGAGTTAGCAGTCAAAGTGGCCATGCTCCAATAGCAGATGCAAACTCTCTTAAAGCTGTTCCACTCTAACTCATAAGCAATTGACACCGCTAGGGTGGCTACGAATCGAGTTCGAGCGAAGCCGCTTGATTTCGAGTTGATTCGACTCATTTTCAATTTTCTTCTATATATTTTAAATTTATAAATTTTATTGTATAATATTATCTAAAGGTTATTTCTAAAATTGTATAATATTATCATATTATATATGATAGTAAAAATCTTTACTTTTTTTAAATTTACTACGTAAAACTTGATTGTGGTGTGAAGAGGATTCGAACCAACAATTAGGTGAGATGTACGCATGAATCTGTTTCATACTTTTTTATACTCAAAATTATTTCGAGCCACATTTCTCGCTCAAAACTTGACTCGAAATTAATTGATTAAGCTAGTTTGGGTTTCACATAAACCACAGTTGAACCCACGGAGTAGACCCATCTGATACAACATACATTTTAAAAAAAAATCAAGGCATTCCCTGTTATGCATAGTTGCAGAAATCCAAAAATAACTGACGAATGAAATTCAGAGAGCAGCGAACACCTCAGTGATCTCAAATCAACAAAGCTAAGGAAGAGCAGGAAGTTATGAGAAAACCTAACTGCTCTTTCTACGTACAAGAAATTCAAAGAGATTAACAAAGAAAGAAGAAACAAATCCAGGTGTTCTCTAAGTTAATTTGCCAATTTCAAAACGTGAAAGGCTGATTTCACGCATTTAGTTGAATTTTATACATAGGTAGTACTGAATGAGAACTTAGGTTTTACCTTCTGGAAGGGCGACGGCAGTGGTCAAGAAGTAGGAGGAGAGAAAAAGATGTCGTTGGATAGTCAGGCAGGTCGGTTCCTTGCAAAAGTGCAAGTAAGGTTAAGATGAAAAATAAGAAGAAGAGGGGAGAGGACATCACCTAAAAGCTGAGTCGGCAATGAAAGGTCCGACGGCGTGGTCGCATGGACGAGACTCGGCAACAGCGAGGTCGGAGGGGAGAGACTCGGAGATGGTGAGATAGAAGGCGAGAGACTCGGCGGAAGTGCTGTCGGCGAGAGAGGTCCAGCGGCGTCTACGGTTCGATCCTCGGTCGGCGAGAGAGGAGCGAAAGCCGATATGCAGAAAAGCTCGGCAACCCTAATTTTATTTTGGGTAAATTAAATTCATGTCTCTAAATTTAAAGCATAATATAACATTAGTGTAAAGCTTAAAATTTAAAAAATTTAGATTTTTGATATAAATTATCAAAACAGATATTTTTTAAATTTTTATTTTTAAAAATCTGTAAAAACTCATTTTATCTCTCTCTTTTCACACTCTTTTCTCTCTCCAGTCCCCCTCCCTCTTTTTTCCTGTGATGTTCCTGCCCGAAGAGGGCAGAAAGTATTGCCGATTGATATCTCAAGAAAAAAAAATCACTAGAGCAAAGTATAATTTTTGGTAGGCTTTAGGCTAATAAATAGTGGTAAGAGAGACACAAAAATGAATCTTCTCATATCGAAAAAGGAATGAATATTAGTAGATAATTTAATCTCAAATGTTAGAGACGTTTTTTAGGCCTAACTTATGAAATTAATGATGAAAAATTCCATAATTAAGTATGCTTAAGCTGGAGTTATAATGAGATGAATGACCTCCTGAGAAGTGCTTAAATCACGTAATTTTCTAAGGCCAAAGCCAACAATACCTCTTCATTTGAATCACAAGATATTATAATATGATATTAGAGTTAGTCTCCCACAGTACGATGTGATCGAGGAGAAACTAGGTGAAAGCTGGTGGGACTGTGACACCCGTTGCCGAAGAGAACAGAAAGTGATCGCTTGATGTCACAAGATAAAGGAATCACTAAAGTAAAGTGCAACTCATAGCAGACTTTTAGGCTAATAAATAGTGGTGAGAGAAACAGAAATAAATTATTCCATATCAAAAAAGAAAGGAAAATCTTGAGTAATAAAAGTAGATAATGTAATCTCAAATGATAGAAGTACTTTTTTATTGTAAAACTATAAGGTTAATAATGAGAATCTCAGTAGTTAAACATACTAGAGCAGGCTTGCAGCAGCTTCGAATTGCCTGATACCATCAAGGGAGAGTTTGGTTCAATGTTATCTCAATGTTAATATTATTTAGATGTCATGTTATATAAATGTCATTGTTATTCATCAATGAATATTTGTTTGGTTCAATATTATGATATTAGAAAATATCAATGCTATCCAAATTATTTTTGTTTAGTTGAAAGTTATTGATATTATAATGACAAATTGACGTTGTTATCTTGAGATGTCACCCGATTTGGGGTGATATCTAAATGTCAGCGTGTAATGACATTTTTGTAATTAATTATAATATTATTTAAAAATTCCATTAAACCAAATAATTACTTTTTAAAAATAACATTACATAACATTGAGATAATATTGAACCAAACGCCCCCCAAATCTAAATTGGATCTGAGCCTATCATGATGTGATTTTGAGTCGGTTGAAGTTAATGTTATGTTGGATGCCATTATGGCATGAATACATCATAAAATACATGATTTGAATACAACCAATCAGATCTAAGATTTTGTATTGTGATGAGAAAACAACTAGAACGATTTTTGTACTTGGAAAACCGACTGAGCGGAAAAAACCACGGTTGCTTTCGAGGAGGCTAGAAAGATTTCCACTAGAAATAATTTATCTCTGATTACAGTAAAAAAGTTGGGGGGTTTTAAGAAGAAGGGGGATCAGCCCCAAAAAGAAGATCCTATTTTCCCGTTATAGTGAGATTCTTATACTCTGATCTATCCTGTGGATTTCAATGGAATGAGCCTCAGTTCCAGTGTCAGACTATCAATGCCTACAAAGGGGGACCACTCCCTGGACTCGGTTGTATAATGTACGGATGGTACGGTCTGAGGGCAGGGAGACTCATACCTCCTGAAAACAGTATGGTCCCCGATAATGCGCCTGGATACCGGTCAGAACTGGCATCTACTGTTTGTCTCGGCCTCTTCGACGTATGCCGTTCGGGGTGGTGCTCCTTCTGTTCGACATCGAGCACTTGTGAGTCTGCGCGGATCCTGATGCAATAGTTTGCATTGTTAATTAAGAGACAAGCTTTATAGCTCCGCAAAAATGACCTTAAAAATGTTGAATTTAGTTAAGATTTACATGTAGCAATAGTATCACAGAAATAAAAAAAAATTCCTTACATGATAATTGATAATGGTGTTCTATAAAGTTCTATTAAACTTTAATGTTTGGAGTGGAATTTGTAGCAATATTCTTAATTAAAATTAACAAGTTGCTCTGTTGTTAAACTACATTAAGGCCCAGTTTGGCACAAAAATAAAAATTAATATTAAAATAGTACTAATTTAAATAATAATAATAATAATAATAATAAATAAATTTTTTAAATTATTTTACGTAAATTTTAATATAAAAAATATTATTTTATTTCACATATTTAATAATTTTTAATAAAAATAATAATTTATTTCACATCCTAGACTAAAATATTCGAATTATTATTAAGTATGTAAAGTAAAATAATATTTTTTATATTAAATTTATGAAGAATAATTAAAAAAAATTATTTATTTATTATTATTATTATTATTTTTTAAACGAGTACTATTTTGATTCTTGTGTGGCCTAAGATTCTATCATTACATGCAAAACTTTCTAGTCAAAATTTTACTGAGAATCTTACTTCGATTGGACTTTAAAATCCCAAAATTTTATTATTTACAATTCATTCTACTCATGTCAGTATGCATGTTTACAATTAAAGGTGTTAATATGAATCTAAGATTGAAAATCGATCGAAAATTAAATCAATTTTAGATTGAATCAAAATCGAGTCAATCTAAATGAGCCGACTAACGAGCCAAAAGTTCGGCTCAGTAATAATTTCGAGCCGATTTTGAGCCGGGGTAGGCTCGGCTCGATCCAGCTCGAAATTGGCTCGAATTAAAATATATTTTATATTATAATACATATATATAATATATGTATATAATATATATTAAATATAATATATTTATGTTATATAATATATATATTATAAACCGAGCCGATCTCGAGTCGGATCGAGTCGAGCTTACCCGGCTTGAGATCGGCTTAAAAAAAATTGATGTTTGATTTATTTTCGAGCCGTCTCGAAAATGAATAGAAATCGGCTCGAAGTCGATTGAAATCGACTCGAGCCGACTCGAAGTCGAACCCAATCGAGCTCGAGTCAATTTCGAGTCGATCGAAATGTAATCAATCAGATTTCGAGTCGGTATTAACTCGACTTGAAATTGAATCGGTAACAGCCCTATTTACAATGCAATCATCCAACTACACAAGTTATTTATGCCCAAAGATTGATGATCAATCGAAATATTAATTACATGTTGGATGAAAGCTCGATCTACTTATTCTAAGTGAGCTATGGAAGGTTTATTTTTGAGTAAAACAGAAAATATATTAATTTATAAATTTGATATAAAATGAAATTATTTTAATATAAAAATATGATGTAAAATAAAATTTATTTTAATATTAAAATTTTTATTTAATGTGAAATAAATTAATTTTTAATAGTAAAATTTATTTTAAATGTAAAATTAAACTATTAAAATTTATTAATTTAAAAATATTAATAAAATATTAGTTTAAATTTTTTGAATCAGGAGCCAAACAAGGCATTAATTGTGCCTTATTAATTGTAGAATTTTTTTTCCTCTTCTTTGTAGTCATAATTAAATTAAGATGGACAACAATGAATTAAAATAATTCAATAACAAACACATACATACTTAAAGATGGCTCTTTATTATCGTTTTAGTTGGAAATTATTTTGATTATGACTATTTTTTATATTATATATATATTTATGAGAAAGATAAAATTACATCAATTGAGGATAAATTTAAAAAAGTCGACTTAGATGATTTGAATATGTAAATAGTAGACTGATTAAAGCTCCAATAAGAAAAATCGACTTGTTGAATTTTCTCTATATACAAAAAAAAAGAGGGAGACTAAAAAAAATATGATAAAAAACTATAAGGAGTAATCCTACTCACTTAGATTTAGATAATGATTTATTAATTAATAGAATACAATAAAAACAAAAAGATTTATATAATCAACCTCACTTAGTGAGATTAAAGTTTGATCGTTATTGTTATAGAATATGAAATAAAATTAATATTAATAAATATATAGAATGTAATATAAAGTGAGTTTTTTAGTATTGAAATTTATATATTAGAGATGAAAAAATAAATTTTTATTTTTATAAAAGTGATCATGCCTAATTTAACCTCCAAGTTAAAGAGATCGAAAATTCATTGAGAATCAAATTAGCTTTATCTTAAAAACGCTCCATTAACGGCAATTTCTAGCCTAGAAGGAGATTACAGATAAAATTACGGAAAAACGTATGAGTTTTAGCAAAACTATATCATATTATTCATAAGGCATGAACTTAAAGTTTGTTGACTTAATAGTTTAACAGATCTAAAACAAAAAAGTTTGATGAATTCAATATTTTCTCCATATAACAAATTTATTTTAGTACATATAGATGATATACTTATTTTTTTCTCCATCTATGAAGATCACATTCAACATCTAAAAATAGCTAAACAAATTATTCATAAAATATAGTATTATTCTTAAAAAAAATAAAATAGAATTATGTAAATAAAAAATTAAATACTTAAATAAAATTATAAATCAAGAAGAAACATCACTACAAAAATATATTATAACAAATTAGAGATAAAAAAGTAAATTTTTATTTTATTTTAATTTTTATAAAAGTGATCGTGCCTAATTTAACCTCCAAGTCAAAAAGATTGAAAATTTATTGAAAATCAAACTAGCTTTAATTTCAACGACAAATTTGAATCAATAATTAATGACTCAAGCCTAGCATGAATCACGATCATACCATCGAACTTTTCTCGTCCAAATCTTGGATTAGATCGAGATGTGATCGAAAAAACACAGAGCTTGAATGATCAAAAGCCATAGCTAATCAGTCCGTTTGGATCGAGTCATCTCCTGATCAGCCTAACAAATTTCCTCTGCTCGTTCTCCATCGGCAAGCCCGCCGCCGCCGTTGCCACCGTCGCCTGTACCGCGTTGAGATAAGACCGGCGGATCCATTCCACGAAACGCGCCGGGAAAGATCTTCCTTTCTGCAGCCTCCCAACGAGGCTGATGGCGCTGGCCACGCCGTCTCCGGCGATCTCTATGCTTGCCTTCTTCTTAGTAAACAACTCCGCTGTATCAGCACCTGCAACAATTATATATATTGCTGGGTGATGAGACCTGCAGTTGCAGGAGGAGGAGGAGGAGGAGGAGGAGGAGGAGGAAGAAGAAGTACTAGAAGAAGAAGAGGAGGAGGAGGAGGAGGAGGAATAAGGGCGTACGGCTCTTACTACCTTTCCCATGGCCGCCGGCGATCGAGCTAGCTCTTGAACTGTCGTCTGCGAGATAGATCAATGGAGAGAGCGAGGGTGGGAAGGAGGAGGAGGAGGGTGGGTGTGGGTGATGATGAGGTCGAGCAGTGAATGGCCACAGTCCCACAGCCATTTATCAGCTATGGCACATGGAGTAAATTTCCAGGCTTACTCAAAATTAAAAGTTTTAATTTTAATTCGAGTATTATACGAGTTTATTAAAAAAAAATTATTTTTTTAAATTTAATAAGGCCAAATTTAAGTTATATATATATATTGAATTTAAAATCCCTCTAATTCTTAAATAAAATCAAAAGAGCATCATTGTTGCATCTGGATCCACGCTCCATCATCTAGACCGCACACGTGGAAGCTTACGTGGCATCAACGGCGTGAGTACTCGACGTCGAACATAAGAAAGTATCACCCCGAACAACAGACGCCGAAGAGACTGAGACGAACAAGAGAGACCAGAACTGACCGGCGGCTGGTGAAACATCGGTGACCATACTGCTTTCAAGAGGTATGGACTCTCCCGCCGTCACACCGTACCATCTGCACGTTATACAGCAAGGGCCAGGGAGTGCCCCCTGCGGACATTGATGGGCTGTCACTAGAGCTGAAATCCATTCTGCTAAAATGACTTTACAGAGTGGACCAGGATATAAATACCTCACTATAACGGGAAAAGCTCGGGCTCAGGGGCTGGACCCAAAAACTTCTACCTCAAATCCCCTCAGCTTTCTTACTGTAATCCCAAAAAAAGATTGATTCTAGTGACTTTTTTCTTACTGTAATCCAAAAAAAAGATTGATTCTAGTGACTTTTAAAGCATCCCCGAAAGGAGCCGTGGTTTTTCCGCTCAGTCTATTTTCCACGTAAAAATCTGATTGTTTCTCGTCTTAACAATCATAATCTCATATCTGACAATCAAATCGTATTCAGATTGTATATGTGGGCTTTGCTCACTTAGAAATTTAGTGAAATATTAACTTTTAAGTTAATAATTTTATATTAAATCTACTAGTGTTAATTAGGTGTATATTTATAATTGTATATTTTAATATCTTCCTATAAAATAAATACATTAAATACTTTATATTTAGATTTTAAAATTCATCAAAATTAGAGAAAGGGACTAGTGCACTCGTTTCTAAATTTTACTAGAAGCCCGAAACTGGCTCAAGTTCGACTTAATTCGAAATTGGCTAGTTATTTATAAATTTATATTTTATGTTTTATATTTATTTTAATATATGATATTTATGGTAATTAATATAAAATTTACAACCTATTAAAGAACATTTAGAAAAATAGGAATGTATATATAGCTTTAATTTTAATTTTATATTAATAGTATTGTAACTTTACTTTAAATCGAATCGATTCTAATTCTAAAAACTAAAACTCAGACTATGCTCATTTACAATCCTATAATAGACTATTAAATTGCTTCATAATAATTACCTATTTATTATAAAATATATGAAAATTATTTTTATATAATTTTTTTTTATTAATTTATGATCTATATAATATAATATAAGTTAATTTATAAAATATGAATATATAATATATATAGAATGAGAAACTTGTCATATAGATAATTATTCCTTTACAAATTGTCAACCAAAGCGACGGTCAAACCGTGTGGGCGTCCAAAGTCTAAGGTAGGCGGCGAGAAGACTTTTCTTTTTGAATTTTTTTTTTTTTTTTTTTTTTTATCAAATTTTCTTTTTGAAACTTTGGGGAGAAGCTTCTGATCATCTCATGTGCCCACACGTGTGAAGTTTCAGGAATTACAATATCTTATGCTTTTTCAACATATTTGAATAAAATGATAATTACATATATGCCACACAATTTAATTTTATTTATATCTTACCCATCCATTCTTAGTTAATTACATTATACACACTCAAAATATTATAAAATCTTACATACACACATTTTAATTTTTTTTTATTATAATGAGTAATCATAATTTTTCAATAACCTAATTATAGTTAGATTACAAAAATCTGAGCCGTTCATCATATTATTTTAAAGATATTTAAATATATTTTGAGTGAAAATTCTAAAACCTTAATGTTTAGGTGGCGGCAAAGGAAGGAGACATCCACAATGTGAATTGATTTTAGGACAAATCAACGCTTTAGTGTAGTATTGAGGAAGAGAAAAATATATACCATTAAGAGTAAAAATATAATTTTAATGATTTATTAACAGAATATTTTTTTTCAAATAGATTTTGATTAAGTTTTAACTCAAATGTGTGTATGTAAGATTTTGTAATATTTTGAGTATGCATAGCGTAATTAACTAAGAATGGATGGATAAAATATAAATAAAACTAAATTGTGTGGCATGTAGCTAATTATCCCTTGAATAAAATACTAACTTTTATATCATGACTTATTAGATATCAAAGTATTTTAATAAAATACTAACTTTTATATCATGACTTATTAGATATCAAAGTATTTTAATAAAATACTAATAGTTTTATAATTATTCATTATTAGATCAATATATTTCAACTGAATATATACTTTTAGAGATAAATTCGAGATATATCGAAATACTTAATTTAGTGCCAGTATCTATACAACTATTTAATGATATATCAATGTATTTCAATTAAATATATGCTTTTAGAGACTCAGTACATGGTTACATATTATTGTATTTTAAATGAATACTAACAACAATATATACTGAATCTTTGCTATATCGACTAATTTAAGAAAATACACGCTTTTAGAAAAGGATCCATTATAGATCTTGTTGTTTAACTAAATATTTATAATTATGCAACCATTCAATGCTATTTTAACATATTTGACTGAAATTCTAGCATTTCGACTATGATTCGTTACATATTAGGATATTTTAAAGAAATAATAATAAATTATAACTATTCCTTTATGTATTGAAATGTTTTAGGTGAATACATGCATTAGTGACCAATTCGATACATGCTAATGTATTTTGATTGAATAGAATCAATTTTATGGCTATTTGATAATATATCGACATATTTCAATTGAAGGCATGTATTTAGGGACTAGTTTAAAACATATTAAGAAATTTTAAGAGAATATTAGCAACTATAAAATTATTTAATAATATATTAACATATTTCAAAGTAATACATATTTTAAGAGAGTTATTAATTACATATTAGTATATTTTAGCTGAATACTAATAATTATTTAGCTATTTATTATTATATTGATAAATTATGTTGAATATATGAGTTTAGAGACTGAACCAATATATATCAAGTAATTTAATAGAATATTTGGAATTATGCGACAGTTCAAAGATCATTTTAATGTATTTGAATTGAATACTGACTTTTTAGACTCTGACTCATTACAAATAATGATCTTTTAGCATAATACTAATAGCTTCGTGACTGTTTGTTATTATGTTGACGTATTTAGAGAAACTTTTGACACTTTTTAATGTATTTTAAATGAATAGAAGTAATTATATATAACTTTTTATGATATATTAATGTATTTCAATTGTATACATACATTTTAAGCTCAATTTAATGCACATTAATCTAGAGTATGTTGACTTAATACATGAAATCACAAACAATTTATTGCTATATCAATAAATTTGAGCTAAATACAAGCATTTAGAGATCAATTTATTATATATTAAGTTATTTAATTGAATATTTGCAAATTGACAACTATTTGGTGCTACTTTTTTCTATTTGAGTAGAATAATAGTATTTATATTCTAATTTATTACAAATAAAGGTCTTTGACAAAAAAATTAATAATTTTATAACTATTCATTATAATATCGACGTATTTCAATAAAATACGTGTATTTAGAGATTAATTTAAAACATATCTACTAATTTTAATTAATTATTAATTATTAATAATTATTTTATAACATATTTATTTATTTCAATTAAACATATTAATTTATTTCAGTTAAACATATATTTTTAGAAAACTATTCATTACATAGCATTGTATTTTAATTAAATATTAGTAATATAATATCAATGAATTTAATCTAGATACGCAATTAAAGACTCATTTATTACATATGAAGTTATTTTATCTGAATATTTAAAATTATATAATTATTTGATAATATTTTAATATATTTGAAAAGAATACAAATATTTAGACTTTAATTTGTATTTAGGTATTTTAATAGAATGCTAATGATTTTATAACTATTCACTGTTATATCAATAAATTTTAACTAAATAAATACATTTTGAAATAAATTCGAGATAGTTTATGGTGTTTTAGAGTACCAGAAGTTATACATTTATTTAATAATATATTTATGTATTTTAATTGAATATACGTTTTTTTGAGACCCATTAGATGCATATTATTGTATATTAAATAAATACTAACAATTATATACCTAATCACTACTATATCGACTAATTTAAGATGATACACATATTTAGATAATGCTTTATTTTATATTTTATTATTTAACTGAATATTTGTAATTACACAATCATTCATTTCTATTATAATATATTTGAATGAAATTCTAAAATTTCGTTTATGATTTGTTATATATTAACATAATACAAGCAATTTCATAATTACTAATTGCTATATCAAAAAATTTAAATTGACTACTAGAATTTAGAAATCAATCCATTATATATTATGTTATTTAACTAAGTATTTGTAGGAATGCTACTATACAATGCTACTTCATTATATTTAAGTAGAATAACATTTATACTCTAATTTATTACAGATAAAGCTCTTTTGATGTAATACTTATAACTTTACAATGATTTATTGTGATATCAACGTACTTTATTGGAATACAAATATTTAGAGACCAATTCAATACTTGTTTAAGAATTTTAATTGAATACTAGCAATTAAATAATTATTTGATAATACATCAATCTATTTCAACTGATGATATGCTTTTAGAGACCAATTCAGCACATATCAAAGCATTTTACAAAAGCTTAGTAATTATACAGCTATTTGTTATAATATCAATGAATTTAATTTGAATACACAATCTTGAGCCTAATTCATTAGATATTAAGATATTTTAATAGAATATTTATAATTATATAATTTTTAATACTATTTTAATGTATTCAAAATAAATACTAGTACTTATATCCCGATATGTTAGATATTAAGGTATTTTAAAGGAATATTAATAATTTTATAATTATTTATTGTTATATCAATTTATTTCAATTGAATATATATATTTAGAGATAAATTCGTGAAATAGTAATGTGTTTTAATTCGATGCCAATAACTATTCATATTTTTAATGAATTACTTATGTATTTCAACTGAATATACGAGTTTAGAGACCCACTAATTAAAAATCATTGCCATATCAACTTATCTAAAATGAAAACATAAATTTAGAAAACGATTGATTACATATCTTGTTATTTAACTGAAATTTGTAACTATAAAACCAATCAATGCTATTTTAACACATTTCTTGGAAATGCTAACATTTCGACTAGAATTCATTACATATGAATATAATTTAAAGAAATAATAGTAAATTTATAACTATTCATTCAAGTATTGACATGCATTAAGTCAATACACGTATTTAGTGACTAATTCGATAAAAGCATTTTAATTGAACAGAAGCAATTTTATAGCTATTTGATAATATATCGATATATTGCAACTGAAGACACGTATTTAGGAAGTAATTTAATGTATATTTAGTAATTTTAAGAGAGTACTAGCAATTTATCAGTGCATTTTAACTAAATATTTGTAATTATATAACTATTTATTACAATATCAATAGATTTAATTTTAATACACAATTCAAAAACCGATTCATTTCTTGTCAAATTGTTTTAACTGAATATACAAATTTATATGATTATTCAATGCTATTTGAACATTATTGAATAATGCTAACATTTATACCATAATTTGTTAGATATGAAGATATTTTTAATAAAATACTGATAATTTTATAATTATACATTATTACATCAATATATTTTAACTGAATACATATTTTTAGAAACAAATTTGAGATATATCAAAATATTTTAATTGAGTGCAAGTATCTATACAATTATTTGTCGAGATATCAATGTATTACAATTAAATATATGCTTTTAACGACCAACTGCATGGTTACATATCACTGTATTTTAAATGAATATGTTGACATGAGAAAAAGAAGAAAAAGAGTCCCAAAAGATGGCGGTATGCAGAGGGTTAAGTGTGATAATTAAGGCTCAATTGAGAGAGAAAAGCATCTAGAAAAGCACACCTCTGTTTAAGGTAGTTTAGAGATAGAATCCCCTACGTCCACCGGGGTGAGCTTCAAGTTTTTTACTATATCTCAAGAAAGAGAGCCGCTTGGGCTCATTACAGAAGTAATAATAGAAAAGAAAAAATCTAACGGATCCCGATATGTTAGATTTTAGAAAAAATTAAGTTATTTTAATAGAATATTTATAATTATATAATTTTTAATATTATTTTAATGTATTCAAAATAAATACTAGTACTTATATCCCGATATGTTAGATATTAAGGTATTTTAAAAGAATATTAATAATTTTATAATTATTTATTGTTATATCAATATATTTCAATTGAATATATATATATATATATTTAGAGATAAATTCGTGAAATATTAATGTGTTTTAATTCAATACCAATAACTATTCATATTATTAATGAATTACTTATGTATTTCAACTGAATATACGAGTTTAGAGACCCACTAATTACAAACCATTGCCATATCAACTCATCTAAAATGAGTTATTATTCAACGAATCATACTCTAAATGCTTGTACTCCACTTAAATTCAACGTAACGCAATCAATAGCTGCAAAAATATATTAAACTTTAAGAGAATATATGTAATTTGACTTTGATCTTGTCTATATGAAGGTTTTTTAACATAATACTCTGATTACAAACCTAATGTTTGCTATAGTGATGTATTTCAATAGAAAATTGATATTTGGCGATCCATTAGGGGCATTTGATTGCGTTTTAATGTAACACCTACAATTACACATCTTGTTGTCAGTATATCGATCAATTTTAAGAGAATAGGCTCTTTTAGGGACTAATTTATGACATATCAACGAATTTGAGTTGAATATGTTTTTGCAGCAATACATTGCGTTACATTGAATTTAAGTGGAGTACAAATATTTAGAATATGATTCATTGAATAATAAGTTATTTTAACTGAATACGAGCAATTATGTGAGTATTCAATTAGTTTTAATTGTATTTGAAGAGAATATATGTAATTTGACTTAGATCTTGTCTATATGAATGTTTTTTACCATAATACCCTGATTACAAATCAAATGTTTGCTATAGTGACGTATTTCAATCGAAAATTTATATTTGACGATCTATTTGAAATATTTGATTGTGTTTTAATGTAATACCTTTAATTACGCATCTTTTTGTTAGTATATCGATCAATTTTAAGAGAATAGGCGCTTTTAGTGTCTGATTTATGACATATCAATGAATTTGTGTTAAATAGTGATGTTTTTGCAGCAATGCATTGTATTACATTGAATTCAAGTGGAGTACAAGCATTTAGAGTACGATTCATTGCATAATAAGTTACTTTAACTGAATACAAGTAATTGTGTGAGTTTACAATTAGTTTTTATTGTATTTGAAGAGAATATATGAAATTTGACTTTAATCTTGTCTATATGAAGGTTTTTTAATATAATACTTTGATTACACACCTAATCTTTGCTATAGTGACGTATTTCAATCGCAAATAGACATTTGGCGATCAATTAAGGTCATTTGAATGCATTTTAATATAATACCAATAATTACACATCTTTTTGTCAGTATATCGATAAATTTTAAGAGAATAGGCTCTTTTAGGGTGTGATTTATGACATATCAAAGAATTTGAGGTTAATAGTGATGTTTTTGCAGTAATTTATTGTATTAAGTTGAATTCATGTGGAGTACAAGCATTTAGAGTATGATTCATTACAGAATAAATTATTTTAACTGAATACAAGCAATTGTGTGAGTTTTCAATTAGTTTTTGTTGTATTTGAAGAGCATATATATGCAATTTCACTTTAATCTTATCTATATGAAGGTTTTTTAACATAATACTCTGATTACATATCTAATCTTTGCTATGTTGATGTATTGCAATCGAAAATTAATATTTGGTGATTCATTAGGGGCATTTGATTGTGTTTTAATGTAATACCTACAATTACACTTTTTTTTGTCAGTATATCGATCAATTTTAAGAGAATGGGCTCTTTTACGGACTGATTTATGACGTATCAATGAATTTGAGTTAAATAGTGATGTTTTTGCTGCAATTCATTGTATTACGTTGAATTCAAGTGGAGTACAAGCATTTAGAGTACGATTCATTGCATAATAAGTTATTTTAACTGAATACAAGCAATTGTGTGAGTATTCAATTAGTTTTTATTGTATTTGAAAAGAATATATATAATTTGACTTTTCTTGTCTATATGAAGGTTTTGTTAACATAATACTCTGATAACACACCTAATGTTTGCTATATTGACGTATTTCAATCGAAAATTAATATTTGGCGATCCATTAGGGGCATTTGATTGCGTTTTAATGTAATACCTACAATTACACATCTTTCTGTCAGTATATCGATCAATTTTAAGAGAATAGGCTCTTTTAGGGACTGATTTATGACATATCAATGAATTTGAGTTGAATAGTGATATTTTTGCAGCAATACATTGCGTTACGTTGAATTCAAGTGGAGTACAAGCATTTAGAGTATGATTCATTGAATAATAAGTTATTTTAACTGAATACAAGCAATTGTGTGAGTTTTCAATTAGTTTTATTATATTTGAAAAGAATATAAGCAATTTGACTTTAATCTTGTCTATATGAAGGTTTTTTAACATAATACTCTGATTACACAACTAATTTTTGCTATATTGATGTATTTCAATCTAAAATTAATATTTGGTGATCCATTAGGGGCATTTGATTGTGTTTTAATGTAATAACTATAATTAGATATTTTTTTGTCAGTATATCGATCAATGAATTTGAGTTGAATAGTGATATTTTTGCAGTAATTCATTGTATTATATTGAATTCAAGTGGAGTACAAGCATTTAGAGTACTATTCATAGCATAATAAGTTATTTTAACTGAATACGCTTATTGTGTGAGTTTTCAATTAGTTTTTATTATATTTGAAGAGAATATAAGCTATGTAACTTTAATCGTGTCTATATAAAGGTTTTTTAACATAATACTCTGATTACACACCTAATGTTTTTTATATTGATGTATTTCAATCTAAAATTAAATTTGGCGATCCATTAGGGGCATTTGATTGCGTTTTAATGTAATAACTACAATTAGATATTTTTTTGTCAGTATATCGATCAATTTTAAGAGAATAGACTCTTTTAGGGTCTGATTTATGACATATCAACGAGTTTGAGGTTAATAGAGATGTTTTTTGCAGCAATTCATTGTATTACATTGAATTCATGTAGAGTACAAGCATTTAAAGTACAATTCATTGCATAATTAGTTATTTTAACTGAATACAAGCAATTGTGTGAGTTTTCAATTAGTTTTTATTGTATTTGAAGAGAATATATGCAGTTTGACTTTAATCTTGTCTATATGAAGGTTTTTTAACATAATACTCTGATTACACACTTAATCTTTGCTATAGTGATGTATTTCAATCGAAAATTGAAATTTGGTGATCTATCAGGGGCATTTGATTGCGTTTTAATGTAATACCTATAATTACACAACTTTCTGTAAGTATATCGATCAATTTTAAGAGATTAGGCTTTTTTAGGGACTGATTTATGACATATCAATGAATTTGAGATGAACAGTGATGTTTTTGCAGCAATGCATTGCGTTACATTGAATTCTAGTGAAGTACAAGCATTTAGAGTACGATTCATTGCATAATAAATTATTTTAACTGAATACAAGCAATTGTGTGAGTATTCAATTATTTTTTGTTGTATTTGAAGAGAATATATGCAATTTGACTTTAATCTTGTCTATATGAAGGTTTTTTAACATAATACTCTGATTACACACCTAATCTTTGCTATAGTGATGTATTTCAACCGAAAATTAAAATTTGGCGATCTATTAGGGGCATTTGATTGCGTTTTAATGTAATACCTACAATTACAAATCTTTTTGTCAGAATATTGATCAATTTTAAGAGACTAGGCTCTTTTAGGGACTGATTTATGACATATTTATGAATTTGAGTTGAGTAGTTATGTTTTCGCAGCAATACATTGCGTTACGTTGAATTCAAGTGGAGTACAAGCATTTTGAGTATGATTCATTGAGTAATAAGTTATTTTAACTGAATACAAGCAATTGTGTGAGTATTAAATTAGTTTTTATTATATTTGAAAAAAATATATACAATTTGACTTTGATCTTGTCTATATGAAAGTTTTTTAACATAATACTCCGATTACACACCTAATCTTTGCTATATTGATTTATTGCAATCGAAAATTGATATTTGGTGATCCATTTGGGGCATTTGATTGCGTTTTAAGGTTATACCTACAATTACACATTTTTTTGTCAGTATATCGATCAATTTTAAGAGAATAGGTTCTTTTAGGGACTGATTTATGACATATCAATGAATTTGAGTTGAATAGTGATATTTTTGCAGCAATACATTGCGTTACGATGAATTCAAGTGGAGTACAAGCATTTATAGTACGATTCATTGAATAATAAGTTATTTTAACTGAATACAAGCAATTGTGTGAGTTTTCAAATAATTTTTATTGTATTTGAAAAGAATATAAGCAATGTGACTTTAATCTTGTCTATATGAAGGTTTTTATTATATTTGAAGAGAATATAAGCAATGTGACTTTGATCTTGTCTATATGTAGGTTTTTTAACATAATACTCCGATTACACACCTAATGTTTGCTATATTGATGTATTTCAATCAAAAATTAATATTTGGCGATCCATTAGGGGCATTTGATTGCGTTTTAATGTAATACCAACAATTATACATCATTTTGTCAGTATATCGATCAATTTTAAGAGAATAGGCTCTTTTAGAGACTGATTTATGACATATCAATGATTTTGAGTTGAATAGTGATGTTTTTGCAGCAATTCATTGTATTACGTTGAATTTAAGTGGAGTACAAGCATTTAGAGTACGATTCATTGCATAATAAGTTATTTTAACTGAATACAAGCAATTGTGTGAGTTTTCAATTAGTTGTTTTTGTAATTGAAGTGAATATAAGCAATGTGACTTTAATCTTGTCTATATGAAGGTTTTTTAACATAATACTCTGATTGCACACCTAATGTTTTCTATATTGATGTATTTCAATCGAAAATTAATATTTGGCGATCCATTAGGGGCATTTGATTGCGTTTTAATATAATACCTACAATTACACATTATTTTGTCAGTATAACGATCAATTTTAAGAGAATAGGCTCTTTTAGGGACTGATTTATGACATATCAATGAATTTGAGTTGAATAGTGATGTTTTTGCAGCAATACATTGCGTTACGTTGAATTCAAGTGGAGTACAAGCATTTAGAGTATGATTCATTGAATAATAAGTTATTTTAACTGAATACAAGCAATTGTGTGAGTATACAATTAGTTTTTATTGTATTTGAAGAAATTATATGCAATTTGACTTTGATCTTGTCTATATGAAGGTTTTTTAACATAATACTCTGATTACACACCTAATCTTTGCTATATTGATGTATTGCAATCGAAAATTGATATTTGGTGATCCATTAGGGGCATTTGATTGCGTTTTAAGGTTATACCTACAATTACACATTTTTTTGTCAGTATATCAATCAATTTTAAGAAAATGAGCTCTTTTACTGACTGATTTATGACGTATCAATGAATTTGAGTTGAATAGTGATGTTTTTGCAGCAATTCATTGTATTATGTTGAATTCAAGTGGAGTATAAGCATTTAGAGTACGATTCATTGGATAATAGGTTATTTTAACTGAATACAAGCAATTGTATGAGTTTTCAATTGGTTTTTATTGTATTTGAAGAGAATATAAGCAATGTGACTTTAATCTTGTCTATATGAAGGTTTTTTAACATAATACTCTGATTACAAATATAATGTTTGCTATAGTGATGTATTTCAATCGAAAATAGATATTTGCCGATCTATTAGGGACATTTGATTGCGTTTTAATGTAATACCTATAATTACACATCTTTTTGTCGGTATAGCGATAAAATTTAAGAAAATAGGCTCTTTTAACGTCTGATTTATGACATATCAATGAATTTGAGTTGAATAGTAATATTTTTGCAGCAATTTATTGTATTACGTTGAATTCAAGTGGAGTACAACTATTTAGAGTACAATTCATGGCATAATAAGTTATTTTAACTGAATACAAGCAATTGTATGAACTTTCAATTGGTTTTTATTGTATTTGAAGAGAATATAGGCAATGTGACTTTGATCTTGTCTATATGAAGGTTTTTATTATATTTGAAGAGAATATATATAATTTGACTTTAATCTTGTCTATATGAAGGTTTTTTAACATAATACTCTGATTGCACACCAAATATTTGCTATATTGATGTATTTCAATCGAAAATTAATATTTGGCGATCTATTAGGGGCATTTGATTGTGTTTTAATGTAATACCTACAATTACACATCTTTCTGTTAGTATATAGATCAATTTTAAGAGAATATGCTCTTTTAGGGACTGTTTTCAGCAATACATTGCGTTAAGTTGAATTCAAGTGGAGTACAAGCATTTAGAGTATGATTCATTGTATAATAATCTATTTTTACTGAATACAAGCAATTGTGTGAGTATTCAATTAGTTTTTATTGTATTTGAAGAGAATATATGTAATTTGACTTTGATCTTGTTTATATGAAGGTTTTTTAACATAATACTCTCATTACACACCTAATCGTTGCTATGTTGATGTATTGCAATCGAAAATTGATATTTGGTGATCCATTAGGGGCATTTGATTGCATTTTAAGGTAATACCTACAATTTCACATTTTTTGTCAGTATATCAATCAATTTTAAGAGAATGGGCTCTTTTACAGACTGATTTATGACGTATCAATGAATTTGAGTTGAATAGATATGTTTTAGCAGCTATTCATTGTATTACGTTGAATTCAAGTGGAGTACAAGCATTTAGAGTACGATTCATTGCATAATAAGTTATTTTAATTGAATACAAGCAATTGTATGAGTTTTCAATTGGTTTTATTGTATTTGAAGAGAATATAAGCAATGTGACTTTAATCTTGTCTATATTAAGATTTTTTAACATAATACTCTGATTACACACCTAATGTTTGGTATATTGATGTATGTCTATCGAAAATTAATATTTGGCGATCCACTAGGGGCATTTGAATGCGTTTTAATGTAATACCTACAATTACACATCATTTTGTCAGTATATCGATCAATTTTAAGAGAATAGTCTATTTTAGGGACAGATTTATGACATATCAATGAATTTTAGTTGAATAGTGATGTTTTTGCAGCAATACATCGTGTTACGTTGAATTCAAGTGGAGTATAAGCATTTAGAGTATGATTCATTGAATAATAAGTTATTTTAACTGAATACAAGCAATTGTGTGAGTATTCAATTAGTTTTTTTATTGTATTTGAAGAGAATATATGCAATTTGACTTTGATCTTGTCTATATGAAGGTTTTTTAACATAATACTCTGATTACACACCTAATCTTTGCAATATTGATGTACTGCAATCGAACATTGATATTTGGTGATCCATTAGAGGCATTTGATTGCGTTTTAAGTTTATTCCTACAATTACACAATTTTTTATCAGTATATCAATTAATTTTAAGAGAATGAGCTCTTTTACGAACTGATTTATGACGTATCAATGAATTTGAGTTGAATAGTGATGTTTTTGCAGCAATTCATTGTATTACATAGAATTCAAGTGGAGTACAAGCATTTAGAGTACAATTCATTGCATAATAAGTTATTTTAACTGAATACAAGCAATTGTATGAGTTTTCAATTGGTTTTTATTGTATTTGAAGAGAATATAAGCATTGTGACTTTGATCTTGTCTATATGAAAGTTTTTATTGTATTTGAAGAAAATATATGCAATGTGACTTTGATCTTGTCTATATGAAGGTTTTTTAACATAATACTCTGATTACACACCAAATGTTTGCTATATTGATGTATTTCAATCGAAAATTAATATTTGGCGATCCATTAGGGGCATTTGATTGCGTTTTAATGTAATACCAACAATTACACATCATTTTGTCAGTATATCGATCAATTTTAAGAGAATAGGCTCTTTTAGGGACTGATTTATGACATATCAATGATTTTGAGTTTAATAATGTTTTTGCAGCAATTCATTGTATTTCATTGACTTTAAGTGGAGTACAAGCATTTAGAGTACGATTCATTGCATAATAAGTTATTTTAACTGAATACAAGCAATTCTGTGAGTTTTCAATTAGTTGTTATTGTATTTGAAGAGAATATATGCCGCTTGACTTTAATCTTGTCTATATGAAGGTTTTTTAACATAATACTCTGATTACACACCAAATGTTTGCTATATTGATGTATTTCAATCGAAAATTAATATTTGGCGATCCATTAGGGGCATTTGATTGCGTTTTAATGTAACACCTGCAATTACACATTATTTTATCAGTATATCGATTAATTTTAGGAGAAAGGCTCTTTTAGGGACTGATTTATGACATATTAATGAATTTGAGTTGAAGATGTTTTTGCAGCAATACATTGCGTTACGTTGAATTCAAGTGGAGCACAAGCATTTAGAGTACGATTCATTGCATAATAAGTTATTTTAACTGAATACAAGCAATTATGTGAGTTTTCAATTAGTTGTTATTATATTTGAAGAGAATATAAGCAATATGACTTTAATCTTGTCTATATGAAGGTTTTTTAACATAATACTCTGATTTCACACCTAATGTTTGCTATATTAATGTATTTCAATCGAAAATTAATATTTGGCGATCCATTAGGGGCATTTGGTTGCGTTTTAATGTAATACCTACAATTACACTTTTTGTTGTCTGTATATCGATCAATTTTAAGAGAATAGGCTCTTTTAGGGACTGATTTATGACATATCAATGATTTTGAGTTTAATAATGTTTTTGCAGCAATTCATTGTATTTCATTGAATTTAAGTGGAGTACAAGCATTTAGAGTACGATTCATTGCATAATAAGTTATTTTAACTGAATACAAGCAATTGTGTGAGTTTTCAATTAGTTGTTGTTGTATTTGAAGAGAATATAAGCAATGTGACTTTAATCTTGTCTATATGAAGGTTTTTTAACATAATACTCTGATTGCACACCTAATGTTTGCTATATTGATGTATTTCAATCGAAAATTAATATTTGGCGATCCATTAGGGGCATTTGATTGCGTTTTAATGTAACACCTGCAATTACACATTATTTTATCAGTATATCGATTAATTTTAGGAGAAAGGCTCTTTTAGGGACTGATTTATGACATATTAATGAATTTGAGTTGAAGATGTTTTTGCAGCAATACATTGCGTTACGTTGAATTCAAGTGGAGCACAAGCATTTAGAGTACGATTCATTGCATAATAAGTTATTTTAACTGAATACAAGCAATTATGTGAGTTTTCAATTAGTTGTTATTATATTTGAAGAGAATATAAGCAATATGACTTTAATCTTGTCTATATGAAGGTTTTTTAACATAATACTCTGATTTCACACCTAATGTTTGCTATATTAATGTATTTCAATCGAAAATTAATATTTAGCGATCCATTAGGGGCATTTGGTTGCGTTTTAATGTAATACCTACAATTACACTTTTTGTTGTCTGTATATCGATCAATTTTAAGAGAATAGGCTCTTTTAGGGTCTGATTTATGTTATATCAATGAATTTGAGTTGAATATGTTTTTGCAGCAATTTATTGCATTACGTTGAATTCAAGTGGAGTACAAGCATTTAGAGTACGACTCATTGCATAATAAGTTATTTTAACTGAATACAAGTAATTGTGTGAGTTTTCAATTAGTTTTTATTGTGTTTGAAGAGAATATATGAAATTGACTTTAATCTTGTCTATATGAAGGTTTTTTAACATAATACTCTGATTACACACCTAATGTTAGCTATATTGATGTATTTCAATCGAAAATTAATATTTGGCGATCCATTCATTTGATTGCGTTTTAATGTAATACCTACAATTACACATCATTTTGTCAGTATATCGATCAATTTTAAGAGAATAGGCTCTTTTAGGGATTGATTTATGACATATTAATGATTTTGAGTTGAATAGTGATGTTTTTGCAACAATTCATTATATTACGTTGAATTAAAGTACTCACAAGCATTTAGAGTACGATTCATTGCATAATAAGTTATTTTAACTGAATACAAGCAATTGTGTGAGTTTTCAATTAGTTGTTATTATATTTGAAGAGAATTTATGCAATTTTACTTTAATCTTATCTATATATGAAGGTTGTTTAACATAATACTCTGATTACACATCTAATCTTTGCTATAGTGATGTATTTCAATTGAAAACTGATATTTGACGATCTATTAGGGACATTTGATTGCGTTTTAATGTAATAACTATAATTACACATCTTTTTGTTAGTATATCGATTAATTTTATGAGAATAGGCTGTTTTACGATGTGATTTATGACATATCAATGAATTTGAGTTGAATAGTGAAGTGTTTGCAGCAATTTATTGTATTACGTTGAATTCAAGTGGAGTACAAGCATTTAGAGTACGATTCATTACATAATAAGTTATTTTAACTGAATACAAGCAATTGTGTGAGTATTCAATTAGTTTTTATTGTATTTGAAGAGAATATATATGTCATTTGACTTTAACCTTATCTATATGAAGGTTGTTTAACATAATACTCTAATTACACACATAATGTTTGCTATATTGATGTATTTCAATCGAAAATTAATATTTGGCGATCCATTAGGGGCATTTGATTGCGTTTTAATGTAATACCTATAATTACTCATCATTTTATCAATATATTGATCAATTTTAAGAGAATAGGCTCTTTTAGGGACTGATTTATGACATATCAATGAATTTGAGTTGAATAGTGATGTTTTTGCAGCAATACATTGCGTTCCATTGAATTCAAATGAAGTATAAGCATTTAGAGTATAATTCATTAAATAATAAGTTATTTTAATTGAATACAAGCAATTGTGTGAGTATTCAATTAGTTTTTATTGTATTTGAAGAGAATATATGCAATTTGACTTTGATCTTATCTATATGAAGGTTTTTAAAATAATACTCTGATTACAAACCTAATATTTGCTATAGTGATGTATTTCAATCGAAAATAGATATTTGACGATCTATTAGGGACATTTGATTGCGTTTTAAAGTAATACCTATAATTACACATTTTTTTGTCAGTATATCGATCAATTTTAGGAGAATGGGCTCTTTTACTGACTGATTTATGACGTATCAATGAATTTGAGTTGAATAGTAATATTTTTGCAGCAATTCATTGTATTACGTTGAATTCAAGTGGAGTATAAGCATTTAGAGTACGATTCATAGCATAATAAGTTATTTTAATTGAATACAAGTAATTGTGTGAGTTTTCAATTAGTTGTTATTGTATTTGAAGAGAATATATGTAATTTGACTTGAATCTTGTCTATATGAAGGTTTTTTAACATAACACTTTGATTACACACCTAATATTTGTTATATTGATATATTTTAATCGACAATTAATATTTGGCGATCCATTAGGGGTATTTGATTGCGTTTTAATGTAATACCTACAGTTACACATCTTTTTATTAGTATATCGATCAATTTTAAGCGAATAGGCTCTTTTAGGGACTGATTTATGACATATCAATAATTTTGAGTTGAATAGTGATGTTTTTGCAGCAATTCATTGTATTACGTTGAATTTAAGTGGAGTACAAGCATTTAGAGTACGATTCATTGCATAATAAGTTATTTTAACTGAATACAAGCAATTGAGTGAGCTTTCAATTAGTTGTTATTATATTTGAAGAGAATATAAGCAATGTGACTTTAATCTTGTCTATATGAAGGTTTTTTAACATAATACTCTGATTGCACACCTAATATTTGCTATATTAATGTATTTCAATCGAAAATTAATATTTGGCGATCCATTAGGGGCATTTGATTGCGTTTTAATATAATACCTACAATTACACATCTTCTTGTCAGTATATCGATCAATTTTAAAAGAATAAGCACTTTTACGGACTGATTTATGACGTATCAATGAATATAAGTTGAATAGTGATGTTTTTGCAGCAATTCATTGTATTATGTTGAATTCAAGTGGGTACAAGCATTTAGAGAACGATTTATTATATAATAAGTTATTTTAACTGAATACAAGTAATTGTGTGAGTTTTCAGTTAGTTTTTATTATATTTCAAGAGAATATATGCAATTTGACTTTAATGTTGTCTATATAAAGGTTTTTTAACATAATACTCTGATTACACACCTATTCTTTGCTATAGTGATGTATTTCAATCAAAAATTGATATTTGGCGATCTATTAGGGACATTTGATTGTGTTTTAATGTAATAACTATAATTACACATCTTGTTGTCAGTATATCGATTAATTTTAAGAGAATATGCTTTTTTATGGACTGATTTATGACGTATCAATGAATTTGGGTTTAATAGTGATGTGTTTGCCTCAATTCTTTGTATTACGTTGAATTCAAGTGGAGTACAAGCATTTAGAGTACGATTCATTGCATAATAAGTTATTTTAATTGAATACAAGCAATTGTGTGAGTTTTAATTAGTTTTTGTGGTATTTGAAGAGAATATAAGCAATGTGACTTTAATCTTGTCTATATGAATATTTTTTAACATAACACTTTGATTACACATCTAATATTTGTTATATTGATATATTTCAATCGACAATTAATATTTGGCGATCCATTAGGGGTATTTGATTATGTTTTAATGTAATACCTACAGTTACACATCTTTTTGTCAGTATATCGATCAATTTTAAGCGAATAGGCTCTTTTAGGGACTGATTTATGACATATCAATGATTTTGAGTTGAATAGTGATGTTTTTGCAGCAATTCATTGTATTACGTTGAATTTAAGTGGAGTACAAGCATTTAGAGTACAATTCATTGCATAATAAGTTATTTTACCTGAATACAAGCAATTGTGTGAGTTTTCAATTAGTTGTTATTATATTTGAAGAGAATATAAGCAATGTGACTTTAATCTTGTCTATATGAAGGTTTTGTTAACATAATACTCTGATTGCACACCTAATGTTTGCTATATTAATGTATTTTAATCGAAAATTAATATTTGGCGATCCATTATGGGCATTTGATTGCGTTTTAATATAATACCTACAATTACACATCTTCTTGTCAGTATATCGATCAATTTTAAAAGATTAAGCTCTTTTACGGACTGATTTATGACATATCAATGAATTTAAGTTGAATAGTGATATTTTTGCTGCAATTCATTGTATTACGTTAAATTCAAGTGGGTACAAGCATTTAGAGAACGATTCTTTATGTAATAAGTTATTTTAACTGAATACAAGTAATTGTGTGAGTTTTCAATTAGTTTTTATTGTATTTGAAGAGAATATATGCAATTTGACTTTAATCTTGTCTATATGAAGGTTTTTTAACATAATACTCTGATTACACACCTAATGTTTGCTATATTGATGTATTTCAATCAAAAATTAATATTTGGCGATCCATTAGGAGCATTTGTTTGAATTTTAATGTATTAACCTATAATTACACATCTCTTTTAGGGTCTGATTTATGACATATCAATGAATTTGAGTTGAATAGTGATGTTTTTACAACAATTCATTGTATTACGTTGAATTAAAGTGGAGTACAAGCATTTAGAGTACGATTCATTGCATAATAAGTTATTTTAACTGAATACAAGTAATTGTGTGAGTATTCAATTAGTTTTTATTATATTTGAAGAGAATATATGCAATTTGACTTTAATCTTGTCTATATAAAGGTTTTTTAACATAATACTTTGATTACACACCTAATCTTTGCTATATTGATGTATTTTAATCGAAAATTGATATTTGGTGATCCATTAGGGGCATTTGATTGCGTTTTAATGTAATACCAATAATTACACATTTTTTTGTCAGTGTAGCGATCAATTTTATGAGACTAGGCTCTTTTACGGACTGATTTTTGATGTATCACTGAATTTGAGTTGAATAGTGCTGTTTTTGCTGCAATTCATTGTATTACATTGAATTCAAGTGGAGTACAAGCATTTAGAGTACGATTCATTACATAATAAGTTATTTTAACTGAATATAAGCAATTGTGTGAGTTTTCAATTAATTTTTATAGTATTTGAAAGGAATATAAGCAATTTGACTTTAATCTTGTCTATATGAAGGTTTTTTAATATAATACTCTGATTATATACCTAATATTTGCTATATTGATATATTTCGAACGCAAATTAATATTTGGCGATCCATTAGGGGCATTTGATTGCGTTTTAATGTAATACCTACAATTACACATCTTTTAGTCAGTATATCGATCAATTTTAAGAGAATAGGCTCTTTTAGGGACTGATTTGTGACATATCAATAAATTTGAGTTAAATAGTGATGTTTTTGCAACAATACATTGCGTTAGGTTGAATTCAAGTGGAGTACAAGTATTTAGAGTATGATTCATTGAATAATAAGTTATTTTAACTGAATACAAGCAATTGTGTGAGTATTCAATTAGTTTTTATTGTATTTGAAGAGAATATATGCAATTTGACTTTGATTTTGTCTATATGAAGATTTTTTAACATAATACTCTGATTACAAACCTAATGTCTGCTATAGTGATGTATTTCAATCGAAAATAAATATTTGGCGATCTATTAACGATGTTGTTATTTAACTAAAATTTGTAACTATAAAACCAATCAATGCTATTTTGACACGTTTCTTGGAAATGCTAACATTTCGACTAGAATTCATTACATATGAATATAATTTAAAGAAATAATAGTAAATTTATAACTATTCATTCAAGTATTGACATGCATTAAGTCAATACACGTATTTAGTGACTAATTCGATAAAAGCATTTTAATTGAACAGAAGCAATTTTATAGCTATTTGATAATATATCGATATATTGCAACTGAAGACACGTATTTAGGAAGTAATTTAATGTATATTTAAGAATTTTAAGAGAGTACTAGCAATTTATCAGTGCATTTTAACTGAATATTTGTAATTATACAACTATTTATTACAATATCAATAGATTTAATTTTAATACACAATTCAAAAACCGATTCATTTCTTGTCAAATTGTTTTAACTGAATATACAAATTTATATGATTATTCAATGCTATTTGAACGTTATTGAATAGAATGCTAACATTTATACCATAATTTGTTAGATATGAAGATATTTTAATAGAATACTGATAATTTTATAATTACACATTTTTACATTAATATATTTTAACTGAATACATATTTTAGAGACAAATTTGAGATATATCAAAATATTTTAATTGAGTGCAAGTATCTATACAACTATTTGTCGAGATATCAATGTATTACAATTAAATATATGCTTTTAACGACCAACTGCATGGTTACATATCACTATATTTTAAATGAATATGTTGACATGAGAAAAAGAAGAGAAAGAGAGTCCCAAGAGATGGCGGTATGCAGAGGGTTAAGTCTGACAGTTAAGGCTCAATTGAGAGAGAAAAGCACACAGAGGTTTAAGGTGGTTCAGAGATAGAATCTCCTACGTCTACCAGGGCGAGCTTGAAGTTTTTCACTATATCCCAAAAAAGAGAGCTGCTTGGGCTCAGTACAGAAGTAGTAATAGAAAAGAAAAAATCTAACGGATCCCCCCCACTTGAAGCCAGTTCAAGGGTATTTAGGTAGGTGGTAGTGGAGTTTAGCCCGAGTCTTCTGGAAGAAGATAATATATTCAATTGCTAAGCTCACACTAGTGATCATACTGTTGTTGGCCACCGAAAGAGCTGGAAGTAGTGGTGGAGAGCTTGCCTCCAATCTTCGCAATTCTTCAAGGAATCCGTAGTAGTTGGAGCATGTGAATTCTTGATTGACGTGACTGACAGGAAAATGGTGCAGTCGTGGCACGCTAACAGCGACAGGTGCAGCTGAGAAATATCATCACCGACGATGTTGGAAGACAGCTCCGAACATCGTGGCCGATGTCTAGGGAAAGCTGGAATAAATCGTCCCCGATGCCATGGGACTGCTATAGCTTAATCCTCGCCGACGAAGCTTGTAATGGTCTGAACCATTGGGGTAATTATCAAAATAGAAGGTTCGCGTGCCCATCAAGTGGCGTGTACAGTCGAGATGCAACGCTATATACCAAATCATTGCGATATAGACTAATTTAAGAAGAACACACACCTTTACATGCATTTAGTGGCCAATTCGATACATGCTAATATATTTCGATTGAATAGAAGTAATTTTATGGCTATTTGATAATACATCGATGTATTTCAATTGAAGACGCATATTTAGGGACTAGTTTAAAACATATTAAGGAATTTTAAGAGAATACTATTTGGTAATATATTAAAATATTAATACATATTTTAAGAGAGTTATTAATTACATATTAGTATATTTTAGCAGAATACTAATAATTATTCAGTTATTTATTATTATACCGTTAAATTTATGTTGAATATGTGAGTTTAGAGACTGAGCCAATACATATCGAGAAATTTAATTGAATATTTAGAATTATTAGACAATTCAAAGATTATTTCAATATATTTGAATTAAATATTAATATTTAAATTCTGATTTATTACAAATATTGATCTTTTAGTAGAATACTAATATGTTTATGATTATTTATTATTATGTTGATGTATTTCCATTGACTTTATGTATTTAGAGAAACATTTGGTGCATGTCAATGTATATAAATTTAGTAGAAGCAATTATATAAGTGTTTGATGATATATCAACATATTTCAACTGAATATATTTAAGCTCAATTTAATACATATTAATCTATTTTAAGTGGATTCCATCAATTTTATAACTATTTAATTATATATTGATATATTTCAAATAAATGCATGCTTTTAGAGTCCAATTCATTACATATTAGAGTATTTTAACTTAATACAAGCAATTACATAGGCACTTATTACTATATCAATAAATTTAAATTGATCATGGAATTTATAGATCGATCTGATATATATTAAGTTATTTAACTGAATATGTGAGTTTAGGGACTAAGTCAACACATATTGAGTAATTTAATTGAATATTTGGAATTATGCCGTAATTCAAGGACTATTTTAATATATTTGAATTAATACTAACATTTAAACTCTGATTCCTTACAAATTATAGTCTTTTAGTAAAATACTGATATTTTCATGAATATTCATTATTATGTCGATGTATTTCAATTGAATATATATATTTAGAGAAATATTTGACAGTTGTCAATGCATTTTATTGAGTAGAAGCAGTTATATAATAATTTAATGATATGTCAATATATTTCATCTGAATATATGCTTGTAGATCCCAATTAAATATATATTTTATAATTATTCAATTACATATATTGATGTGTTTTGACTAAATACTTGCTTTTGGTTTTCGATTCATTATGTATTAGGGTTGTTTAACTTAACACTATTAATTACATATTTACTCATTGCTGTATACATCAATAAATTTAAGATGATCATGTCAAGCTATTCAATTACATGTCAAGAGAATTTAGATGATCGTGAGAATTTAGAGATCGATCCATTACATGTCAAGCTATTCAATTGAATATTTGTATGTACACAACAATTCAATGCTAGTTTATTGTATTTGAGAAACATTACAGCATTTACACTATAATTTGTTATAAATAAAGGTCCTTTAATAGAAGATACTAATAATTTTGCAATTATTCACTGTGATATTGACGTACTTCAACAAAATACATCTATTTAGAAACCAACTCAAAATATATCTTAGAATTTTAATTGAATACCAATAATTAAATAATTATTTTATGATATATTGAACTTTTTCAACTGAACACATGCTATTAGACAGCTAATTATTCAATATAAGTGTATTTTACTTGTATACTTATAATTATATAGCTATTTATTACAATACTGCTTAATTTAATCTGAATACAAAATTTAAAAACTGATTCATTATATATCAAGTTATCTTAACTAAAAATTTGCAATTACATAATTATTTGATGCTATTTTAACGTATTTGAATAAAATACTGGTATTTAAACTCTAATTTGTTAGATATCAAAGTATTTTAATAAAATACTAATAATTTCATAACTATTCATTGTTATATCAACATATGTTAACTGAATACAAATACTTAAAAATAAATTCGAGTTATATCAAAGTATTTTAGCTGAGAACTAGTAACTATACAACTATTTAAATCTTTATGTATCTCTAACAAGTCTCGGACGAAACGCAGTAAGGTATGAGAGTTTTTTGATTTACAAATTAAACTGAATAGCAACGCAGAGAGATATGAATATATCGCTATTTATTGTAAAAATCAATATTCATACAAACAGGGTGGTACCGGTGGTGGGACTGGTACATTTAAGAAGCATCTAGTTAGATTTCATAAATTTGTTAAAAAAACTTGTCAACCTACTACTATAGAGCCAACCCAAACACAACTCAATCCACAGAGTGGATCTATGCTGTGAGCGTTTAGGAATGATAAAGCACGTCGAGGTTTAGTTCGGTTTGTAGTACGAACCGAACAACCATTTACTATATGTGAAAAAGAGAAATTTTTAGAATATATTGTTCAATATTTACAGCCTCAATATACCCGTATTTCTAGGCATACACTTAAAAAAAATTGTATGTTAATGTACGAAGAATATAGAAAATCTCTTATTCAACACCCCAGTAATATAAGTTATAGGGTTAGTTTAACATCCGATATTTAGACTAGTATTAGTGACGCGAGTTATTTAGTTGTTACTTGTCGTTGGATCGATGAAAAGTGGGGAATGCAGAAACGGATATTATCATTAGATGTATTAGATGAGGCCCATACGGGTTCAACTATTTTTTCTTATATTCACAATATTTGTAAAATTTATGGTATAGAAAATAAAATTTTTAGTATTACTTTGGATAATGCCTCGAATAATAATTTTGCAGTTAATTTTTTATAGCAATTTTTAAGGCCTCTGCTTTATGGTTCTCTTTTTTATGTTAGATGTACATGTCATATCATTAATTTATGCATTTCTAGTATTTTTAATTCCGAATATTTAATTATCGCTAAATTTAAGCATGTTGCAAAATGGATTCGTTTAAATTCAAATGTTATGCGTGAATGGAAACATGTTTGCGTAAGTGCCAGAATAAATTGCATAAAATTTTCATTACCTGTAGAAACTAGGTGGAATTCACTTCATCGTTTATTCAAATCACTTTTACCATATGAAGATTTGCTAACTGCTTTTTACAATTCATATACACTTAATCATGACCTTCTATTATATTCTTATGATTGAATTTTTTTAAAAAATATTTTTGAATTATTGTTCATTTTTAAGGAGTCCACTGAAAACTTCTCAGATTATTATTATCCAACTTCACCTATTTTTCTGTCTTATGTTTTTCAAATGTTTCAAAAAATTTTAGTGTTTAGATCAGATCCAATTCTGAAAATTTTTATTGCTGACATGGAATTAAAATTTAAAAAATATTGGGAAAAAATTCCACTGTTATATTCAATAGTTGTTATTTTTAATCCTCGTCAGGGAACCGAAGCTATTAAAATTTTTACGCGGAATATTCTGATTTCTTAGGGAGAATACTCATGGGTTGTGCTTTGTTAAGCCCAATTATATGGATCTTTTTTGGACTTGGCTTATATGCAATGGTATTTGCTCCCTAGCTGGCCCTGTCTTAGGGCTTCCTATGTTCGGCCCCTATTGGGCTGGGCTTTTTTATCTTTTCATTCAGTGACCTTAATGTCTGGGCCTTGCTGTTCAGGCTTGGGCCGAATGACCAACTGGGCTCTGGGCTTTTGTTACATGGACTGCTGATTGGGCCTCTTTCGGATAAGTTTGCCTAACTTCAGGGTGGGCTTTTAAATCTTCTTTTGGGCTGTTATCTCTTGAATTGGCATTTAGGTTTGGGCCATTAGGGCCATTTAGCTTCTTCGTGCAGATTAAAGTATTTTTAAAATTATAAAACTGCATATATAATTGAATCTTGGAGACTTTGGATGTAATTTATCTTTTGGGTAATTCCATTTAGGCCTATGAGGTTTGCTTACTTGGACACAAAAGTATACAAATCTCAAAACATGTCTTTCAGATTTACAAAAAATATTACATGAGACATTGTAGTTCTTCTGTGACAGAATCTGTTATGTATTGTAAAAATAACAAAAATACCTTTCCTTGATCAATTATTTTCTAAAATATACCATTGATGTCACCGCCTGTGCTGGTCGCTTGTGTAGGAGGTGGTTGCAGTGCGGATGCCGGCGTCCGCATGCGGGGTGTTTGCGTGCGAGGCTGCGCGCCGCGGTGATCTGTGCGAGAATGCTGCGGCCGCAGGTGAACGCCGGTGGCTGGCAGCGCGCTGGCCTCTAGCGCTCGAGGCCGTGCTCAGGCTACTCGGGCGTTGACTCACTATATGTGAGAGGTAAAATCGTAATTGAAAAAATATTTAATTTAATTTAATTTAATTTTTTTAGTAAAATAACTGTATTTTAAATGAAAAAATTATATTAACATCCTCATAAATTATATAATAATTATTATAAATCTGAATGAAACGTTTATGAATTTTTATGATAAATTAGGTAAATCTCGGGGTCCCAGTGAAATTAGCGCTTATCTTTTCAATATTCTTCCGTTTTCGATGATTCGACCTATTCATTTTGGCGTGTGCGAAAGGTAGGCGAAGAGCTACAGGGAGGGGCGAGATGAGCTCCTTGTCGCTACCATGGCCACTCGGGAGAGGATCGAAGCGCGGTAACCAGCGCAAGGAGGAAGAGACGGAGGCGGCCTCGGCCGAGCTCGAGGAATTTGGGATCCCGCCTCAGTTGCTCAACTTAGTCGAGGGTTTCACCGTCGATACTTTCAGGAATTTCCCTCTTCAAGGTCCGCAATTCTCTACGGTGTCTTCTGATGCATGCCTTACCACTGGTTCCTACAAAACTTATTTAAGACACCGCGCATTGCTTTGCTGCTGCAGATGATGCCATGGTGGTGGGCGATGGATATTCTTCGTCGGGGATCAATGTGAACAAGGATCTTAGCGAGTGGCAGGAGCGCCACGCAATTCTTCTTCTCTCCAAGGCAGGGTAGGAAGGTGCTTCTCTTCTTTTTCATGTTTTATTTCTTTTCCCGTGAACCTTTTTGGTTTGATAAAAAAAATGTGTCCTGTCACTTGATAGGGATTTTTGATAAATTTGACTTAAGTCCCAACTCACCAACTGAGCAGTTGGGTTTAGTCATCTATCTTTAGGTACATAGAGAGGAAAGAGAATAAAGAGAGGAAAGAGAGGTAATTGAGGAGAATGTAAAGTGTAATGTCCCGTGATTTAGATATTATCTGCTTTTACTTTAGGGAACCGCGTGACTTGAGTTGCTTCTCAAGAGGTTACTTACCTGAATGCTAATCCAACTCAAGTATGCTTAACTATAGAATTTTATTATTTGTCTCATATTTTTGTTTCAAAACGTGCCTCTATTAAGTTAGAATCATATTATTACTTATATTGATCAGAATCCTTCCTCACCTTTCTGATGTGGAATTCATTTCTATGCTCCTTTCTCTGATGTAGATGCCTGCTAGGAAGTCTCTGTTTATCTGTATTTTAGAAGTATGTTAGGAGTCTCTCTAATACTGACTTTCTTCAGAGTCGATCGCTGCAGGTTACTCACTATGACACACCCCCAGTTGCCACGACTATTAGCGGCTAACGCACACTCGAATATGCCCATGACTGACCAAGGAGGTGATAGTGTGATAAGAGAGAAATCATTCTATAGCTAGAAAAATATAAAGTAAACATAGCATTAACTATCAATTTTGAATGTTCAACTTAAATCAAACAAAAATGAAATAAACTCTTTGCATCAATTTTGGGTCCTCCTATCACTTGCCCTTGTCTCCTTGTGCTTCTCTTGCCTCTGTAGTATTTGCTATAAAAATGACGTCAATCTTAACAACATGAATTAAGCAGGCAATTGCACTCACAAGCCACAATAAAATAAGTTATATAAGCATGCATTAACAATTTACGTCATAAGAAGTATGATAGAATAGACATAAAAGAGCATCAATAATATAAGCATCTTGATTAAGCTACAACATGCTTATACATGTTTATTACTCATTTGTTATTTAGGGCCATGGGGATCCTCGTAACTTCATCTCATTTGTTACTGTCCACCAAAAAGGTCATCACCTTAATTAAATTTAGTGGTATTTCACCTTATGCTCACTACATCACAGCTTGTCACCTCGTAGTTATACACCTCGTAATTCATTGTTACGGTAGCTAGAAATGTCATGTACGAGCTCCCCATTATCTTTACAGTTATCACCACATCAGTAATAAAAGAATAATAACATCATTTAACAATACAAATTCATAGACAACTCATTACTTGTCTTTTCATCTCAAGGTGTTTATGTTTTGTATAGCATATTAAGTTACCTCTAGGTCATTAAAGCATGGTCCACGTCAATTGTCCGTATCATGTATCAAAACACTTGTTTGTTGTAACAACACATCATTTAATCTCCAAAAGGATGAACAATAGTTTATCACACGGATATGTAATAGTCGGATTGTCCGTTCAATCAAAGTTGTTACATGTGATAATGCTAGTTGGATCGTCCGTTTTCCCTCTCTAGATTGTCTAGTTACAGCTAGATGATAGGCCGAATTATCCGATCCCATCCGGACATACCAGACAGTGCCCTAGGAAGTTAAATTATTGGATTGTTAGGTCGTATACAAGACTGCTCGGCCAACATGGGTTGAAACTCCAGGTTGTATCGGACTGTTTGGTACCATAACCAGACTGTTCGCCTTGTATAGAACCTAGCAATTCTACACGTGATTTCTATTGCTTTATCTTGAGTTTCTTGAGTATAATAACCTAAGATCTATTCACATGAGCTTCACTAAGGATTGAGTCATAAGGAATTTGCACGAGTCTATAGAGATTGGTTCATATAATACTAGATCTAGAAAACCTTTAGGAGTTCACAATTACTCTTTGACGTGATCGATGCGAAGGACCTGGTGCAGGCATATGCGAACGCAGTGAGAGGGCTCACGGGGGCGAGCAGGGTGTGCATGGGTGGGAGCTAGGCGTGATTGGTTGCAGGCACGGGGTGCGCTTCGTCGTGGGTACTAGAGGAGGCGATTATGCAGAGTTGGTTGAATGGTTTGAAGAGAGAGAGTAGAGGATAAGAGGAGTTTTTTTTAGAAATAAAGGACAATTAAGCTCCTTCAAGGATTCTCACCTAATACTAACCCCCTTTCTTCGCTATCTGGAATATCGATCTCTTAACTCAAATATAGATTTTGAGAGAACTCAAATATTATTTCATTCAACAATAGCAACCAACCATTACAATAGTACGCTACTACTTTATATAGAGATCCCAATACATGATAATATGAAAATAAAACTAGATGCAGAAAATAAACTTTCAAATATAATCAACTAAATAAGAAAATATTTTAATAGATGAAATATAACAAATCTCAATCCTTTTAAGTTAGCTATAAATCTTAATTAATATCAATCAGTTAAATAATATCATATCATTTCAAATTAATCCAAATTTGAATATGTGATTATGATTAATCAAATATAGAAGTAATCAAATGCTCACTTTATGTGACTCCAACAAATCTTTTGGGGTTACATTAGTTTAATAACAAATATTGATTCTAATAAATCAGATGAAAATTTTGATTGTTCTTTTTAATAATACATAGGAATTCAAATGAATTAATAATTTATCCAATACATCTCAATTAAATAATGAAAAAACATTAAATTCTTAAAATTCTCTAATTATTGCTTAATGAAATTTCAAGAATTACTTTGAAATTGTACTAAAGGAGGAAGATATATATATAAGCTTGCCATAATAAGAATCAAAGTTGTTAGATGTGATAATGCTAGTTGGATTGTCCGTTTTCCCTCTCTGGATTGTCTAGTTACAGTTGGATGACAGGCCGAATTATTCGATCCCATTCGGACACACCAGACAGTGCCCTAGGAAGTTAAATTATTGGATTGTCCGGTCGTATACAAAATTGTTCGGCCAACATGGGTTGAAACTCCAAGGCTGTACCGGACTGTCTGGTACCATAACTAGACTATTCGCCTTGTACAAAACCTAGCAATTCTACACGTGATTTCTATTGCTCTATCTTGAGTTTCTTGAGTATAATAACCTAAGATCTATTCACATGAGTTTCACTAAGAATTGAGTCATATATAGAAATCACTAACGTACCCTAAACCACAATAAATTGGGTTCTTCTCTATGAAACGTAAGGAAGCTGCATGAGTCTATAGAGATTGGTTCATATAATGCATAGATCTAGAAAACCTTTAGGAGTTCACAATTACTCTTTGATGTGATCGATGCGAAGGACCTGGTGTAGGCATATGCGGACGCAGTGAGAGGGCTCGCGAGGATGAGCAGGGTGTTCATAGGCGGGAGCTAGGTGTGAATTTGCCGCGGGTACGAGAGGAGGCGAGTGAGTATGCAGAGTTGGTCGAATGGTTTGAAGAGAGAGAGTAGAGGATAAGAGGGGAGTTTTTTTAAAAATAAAGGACAATTAGGCTCCTTCAAGGATTCTCACCTAATACTAACCCCCTCTCTTCGCTATCCGAAATGTGCATCCCTTAACCCAAATATAGGTTTTGAGAGAATTCAAACATCATTTCATTCAAAAATAGCAACCAACCATTGCAATAGTAGGCGACTATTTTATACAAAGATCCCAATGCATGGTAATAAGAAAACAAGCTTTCAAATATAATCAACTAAATGAGAAAATATTTTAATAGATGAAATATAACAAATCTCAATCCTTTCAAGTTAGCTATAAATCTTAATTAATATCAATCAGTTAAATAATATCATATCATTTCAAATCAGCTCAAATTTAAATATGTAATTATGATTAAGCAAATCTAGAAGTAATCAAATACTCGCTTTGTGGTGACTCCACCAAATCTTTTGGGGTTAAATTAGTTTAATAACAAATATTGATTCTAATAAATCAGATGAAAATTTATTTCATTCTTTTTAATAACACCCAGAAATTTAAATGAATTAATAATTTATCCAATACATCTCAATTAAATACTAAAAAAACAATATTCTTAAAATTCTCTAATTATTGCTTAATGAAATTTCAAGAATTACTTTGACATTATACTAAAGGAGGAAGACACATACAAGCTAGCCATGATAAGAATAAGAAAATTAAATATTTGATTAAAGTAAAATGCATTAAAGACGATAAAAAAATATTTTTAAGGAAAATATTCATTATAAATGAATGAATTATTTTGAAAAGCCTTTAAATAATAATTATGATAATAAGATTGGTCTTACTGAATTTAGTATAAAAAAAAGATAAAAATTGCTCATACATTGACATTTGATGTATTAGTAAAGCTGGAGTTTAAGAGACTTTAAAAAGAATGAATTATAGAAAAGTGATAAGACTGAATGATATTTCAATGAATGTTTGAAAATGTATGAGAAATAAAAGAATTTCTTGGCTCATTAAGTTTTTTAATATGATTTGAAGACAAAGAATGTCAAATGAATGAAGAAAAAATATATTAATACCTATTTATAAGAATAAAGATAATGTATAAAATTATGTTTTGACTATAAAGAAATTAAATTAATGAGTTATACTTTAAAATTTTGGCAGAGGGTGACTAAGCATAAATTACATTGTGATATTAGGGTGTTACAAAATCAGATTGGTTTTATGCTAGGCAGATCTATTATGGAACATACCTTGAGCCATATTGGCCATAAAATTGTGGCCACTTCTTGATACTTCCAATGACTTTCTATGAGCATTCCAAACACCCTTGAAATATGAGTCGGAAGTCAGATGTGTGGTCCCAAAAAACATACAAGTGACTCGTAAAGCACTTTAAGAAATATGTTAAGAACCACCATATTATCCCAATCTTCAGAAAACATATAAGAACAGAAGCTTTTATCTCTTTCTTGTAAGTGTAAAAATGAAAAAGGGTACCCTACGATTAGCTATGTGACTCGATTGGTTAGGATTAGTTCTAGACAAAATTTGGACCCAAATTAACTAAAGTTGTTTCCATAATTTTAAGAACTGGAATTGAACAAAAAAACTTCAGTTTGGGTCCGATTCGGATCCGATTTGGGTTCAGTTTTTACTGCTATTTGATAACAAATTAAGTGGTAGTTCTAAATTTCATATTATACATAATGGTATTTAAATCAACTGAATTACAACTATAATTACGTACATATTCAATAAATTTTGAATGAAAAATTTATCATGTATATATATATATATATATATTGAATAATTTCAGTTGAAGAATAATTGAAATATAATAAGATTAATAAATTTTAAAAACATATTTTTATTTAATGGAATTTATATAATTTAATTAAGGTATTAAAGTACAATATATGTTATATAAATAAAATAACAATATTAACATTTTATAGATTTACTATAATAAAATAAAAAAAAATTTAATTTTTTCATAAAATATTATAGATTTACTATAATAAAATTAAAAAAATTAATTTGTCAGCTGTAAGATTGATTAGCTCGATAGCTACTAATTATTCAATTGATTATTCGAATCAGTTTCAGTTCCTGAATGTTAGAATTGAGAACCGAATTGAATCATTCAGTATCAAAAATTTTAAAATTGGAATGGAATCGACCAAAAATGAATTAACTAGTTTTGATTCAGTTTTGGTTCGGTTCTCAGTTCTTTGGGCATTTTTTCATACCCCTAACTACGATAGTAAAGAACGCGTTCTAACATTAAGTAAGTTGAGTTCTACTATATACAAACATTTTGACATGATATTTTTGAAGTATCAAAATGAAAGTCTCTAGATGCAATATTATAAAATGGGCAAATTACACTCAGGTTCCTGAGTTTAATGCTTAATATCGCGCAGGTTCACATTTTTAAATTTAGAACATCGGGGTCCCTGAGTTTTAATAAATTATCAAATGGGTCTTTTTTTTCATTTTTTTATTATTAAATTTTTTTAAAATTACCGTTTTACCCCCTGTAATTCTCTCTCTCCTCCCGATCCGCCGCAGGGGCCGCGCGCGTGCGTCGGATCGAGAGGAGAGAGAGAACGACAGGCGGTAAAACAATAATTTTAAAAAATTTTAATAATAAAAAAAAATGAAAAAAGGACCCATTTGATAATTTATTAAAACTTAAGGACCACGATGTTATAAATTTAAAACGTGGACCTGCGCGATATTAAGCGTTAAATTCAGGGATCTGGGTGTATTTGCCCTTATAAAATTTGTCTTCTTCCTCCCGACTTTCTTATATATTTAACAGTATTTCGAATCTTATTCATTGTTTCTTCCACTAATTTTAAATTAGCTTGAACAATAAGATTGAATATTTGGCAACAACAGCAAATTTGAAAAAATTCTCCATTCATAAAAAGACTTTTCTTTGCCAATAAACGTTTATGGAGAGATGATATATCCTGTCATTGTGAGAAGCATTATTCAAAGTGATTGAAAAGTCTTAGGCCCTGTTTGGTTGGAGGCCATCTTGGCCATGACCATGGCCAAAATAGCCTTCAACTATTTTATTAAATAATTTTTCATTTTTCATCCTCAATACATAAATTTTAATATAAAAAATTTATTTTATATTATATCTATATAATTTTTAACACATTATACTTAATTTTTTATTATTATTATTTTTAATAAAATGGTTGGAGACCATTTTGGCCATGGCCTGGCCTCCAACCAAACAGAGCCTTAGTCCCTGTTTGGCGCGAGGATCGAAATTAGGAGCAAAATAGTACTAGTTTAAAAAACAATAATAATAATAATAAATAAATAAATTTTTATTGCACTCTGTACAAATTTTAGTATAAAAAAATATTATTTTATTTCGCTAATAAAATATTCGATTCAGGTATTTTGGTTTAAGATGTAAAATAAAGTTGATAGTTTTATTAAAAAAATAATTGAGTATGTGAAATAAAATAATATTTTTTTTATATTGAAATTTGTGTAGAGTGTAATGAAAATTTATTATTATTATTATTGTTTTTTAAACTAGTACTATTTTGATCTTGATTTTAATCCTTGCGCCAAACATGGCCTTATTGTCAATATCCCATTGACTAAAAGAATTATTTCATCATAAGGAGGTGTTAAATTTCTAAAACCTATAATTTTCTTCACCAATTTTTAATCAACATCAACATAATGTACAGTGATGCAAATGTGTCGCCCCTACTATATTTCGAATTCCAATTGTCAAAATTAAGATTCTTCCAGGAGCCTTAGAGAAGAGTTTCTTTACATTATCTTTTTCTTTTAAATATTTAGAAATAATATAACTCGCTTGTAAATTTTGAACATAGAGCACTAATTAAATATTGTGTGCAATCTCTTCAACAATGAGAAAAGGGTGATTGCCACAACCAACATGCACATAGTGCTTTCTGTAATTACTCCTGATCATACTTAAATGTTTTCAAACACGAACTTCCATCAGTGCTAGCCCCACTTGCTAACATAAGTTGCTTAATATCACGATTTTTATTTTTAGAGCTTCTACTTAAATAATGTTTCAAATGAGAAGTACCATTCTTTGAGTGACCAAAAAGGACGACATTACAATGCTTATATTACACTTTCAAAATGTTATTATTTCCATCTTTGAGCTTCATGAAATTATTCCAGACCTTTGAGACAAGTCTAGCTTTTTTAGGGGGTTGATTCATACTCTGTGATTCCATCCTCCACAATCGGCAAATTCGGTGCATTGTTGCTAGCATCATCCATGTCTCACTTTATCTAAACAAGTGTCCAAATTGCAAATCAATACCAAGAGAACTAGAAAAATTGTAGTTGAAAGGGTGCAAAGTACAAGCTACAAAGGAATAACAGCTCGGATTATTACCACTATCAAGCTATCAACGAACTTTGGAGTGCGTATTGCATTAAGGTGACACGAGACTGTATCATTGAGGTACTGCAGTGGCAGCATAAGGGAGAGAGGGATCATGGATGCAAATGACTCGTGGCAACATTTGCGTGAGGTAATAGTGGTACCACACTACTACTGTGTAGAATAGATATCAAGGCTTAAATGGGCTTTAGGAGACTAGGGCTTTGAGTGAACTAGGAAAGCTCTCGATAATGGAAGTAAAGGGTGGCAGAACTTAGAAGAGTGGATCTCCAGGATCTTGCATGCGGTGGTGAGGGATATAGCGATTTGTGGAAGACTAGATCTCCAATCACCAATGATCTCACATACAGTGGCAATGTGTGGGATAGAGGAATGCAGTAGGGGGGCGAAGGCGGCATTGCGACGGAGGCAGAAGAGCAGCTCTAAGGTTTTTTTCTTCAGCAGTCCAGCATGGGAGGCAATGAAGGGCATGGCCACGTGGGATCGTGGGTGTGGGACTGAAATACCGGATGGGGCAGCACGTGGACAGTATCATGCGTGACACTTATTATTATTATTATTTTGATGGAGTCACGTGTGACACTTGACTTGGAGTTGGAGATCAACGATTATAAGCTTAGACGGGGAGCCCTAACGTCCCTGCCCAAGCCTGAGCTTAAATTTTATGTGCATTCTTACTAAATCTTTGTGCCTTAGTTTAGACGTGTATATTTGGCATTTTGCTAAAATTTCTGTTCTCAGCTTGGGTTGTGATTCTTTCACTTTATGAGTATGTAATTTAATTTGTGTTAGCATTCTCACTGCTTGTCGCTATCATGCTTGTACATATTGCACGTCATGGGAGATTATTTTGAATCTTCTTTCTGATGGTGGTTAAACAAGGGTATGAACAGTATTCAGTTTTTGGACATGTATTGCAACTATTGAACTCTACTAGCTTTAATTATCTTCAATATATTAGAAAAGGTGGAAGGTCAACCATAATTAGATAATACCTTTCTGTGTGTCTTTACTAAAGCAACATGGATAATGCAGATTAGTAGTATTTGCATCTGTTAAACCGATTTAGGTACTATCAATTCAGCAATTTGTGTTGCTTAGTGGGCAACTTAGATATTTATTATTTACATCAGTTACATAAACCAATAGAACTGACACAAATGGGTCTTATTAGGGTCATTAGTGGGCGATGTTGATAGTTTTTGTTTGATGGAAGAAAGCATGCCAATCAAGGTTTCAATCAACATGAGCTGAAGAAGACAATGCTGTGCATTCAAAGGATGGAGTGTTGATGAGTGTGCCGGATTGATCCGACTTAATCGTGGCAACTTACCTTTGAGACTAATTTGAAACAGATTTTCGTTTTAGAGGACTTAACTTTAAGACTTTAGAGTCTTGAGGGTCGAAGGCTTCCTATAGATGTAACACTAGGGGCTTGTTTGTTTGGCAGGTTAAAATTAACCTGATTTACTTTTAAACAGGCATATCGCATCACAGTTAATTTATTTCACATTTTACACATATATTCAAATAATAACTAATTTATATCACATCCCTCACATATCCTAATATAATAACTAATTTTATTTCACATTATTTATAATTTTTAATAAAAGATATCTTTGTCCATGTTTAATTTTAACCTAATTAAATATTAAACTTTGCAAACAAATAGCCCCCTATAGTTCATCACTTATTTTCTCATTATTTTTGATTAAGGGGAGAGTCAACTTAGCCAAATCAAATAAGATTACACATTTGGATGTATGGATGAAGGAAGAGCCTTGTCAAGATCCTTTGATTCTATCATCCATGGCTTAGTTACGGATCTGATTTATTTAAGTTAGCTAATTTGGCATCTGTTTAGTGATCCGTTAGGAGTCATGTGTTCCCTTTTTTGGGGACACTCCATTGTATCTGGGGGATCACGGAGTATAGACCCTAGGTGTGTTGCCTTTAATTGACCTGGTCAGCTCATACTTCCTATACTAGTTTTGTCAGTTATGGAATTGAAATTTATCCACTTATGATCTTTTTTAGCATCTCCATATCCAGCTTAGTAAGCTTGTGAGATAGTGTACTAGGGGAATGGAAGCCTGCTATCAAGGGCTTCATAAGTCTAATGAAGATCTTAAGCGAAGTCAACTATTTTTTAAGACTTAGGCTCTGTTTGGTTGGAAAAAAAAAAGATGGTTTGGAAAATTTTTGTAAAATTTTTTAGAAAAATGTGTATGATGTGAAATAAAGTGAGTTAGTTATATTAAAAATTGTGTTGGATGTGAAATAAAGTGGTTGTTTAATATTAGAATTTGTGTAGGATTAGATATAAAATAATTTTTAAAGTTTTTTTTAAAATAAATTTAAGATTTTAGCTATGGCTAAAATAAGTCATTTTTTTAGCCAATTGCCAAACAGAGTCAGTTCTCATTTAGTTAGGAAAAATTTAGCCAAAAGTCTTATTTTATTTTAAGAAAATCAAATAATATTTATTTTTCATCTTGTTCAAACTTTAACATTAAACAATCATTTTATTTCACATTCAACAAAATTTTTAATATAACTAACTCACTTTATTTTACACCATACACATTTTTCAAAAATTTTTACAAATGTTTTTCAAATTATCTTTTTTTGGTCCAACCAAACAGAGCCTTGATTCCATGGGAAAGTGCATACATTGTTGCTATGACATAAGAGCTTGCTGTTATTGAAATTTATAATGACGCAATAAAACTATGAAAGTCTGCTCATAGTTTTGATTTATGATAGCAAATTGAAAGCATAGGAGCTTGCTATTAGAGATTTAATTTTAGATTTTTATATTTGGCTTTGGATTTGAATTTGATTCAGACTTGTATATTGGGCTTGACTTGAATTTGGGATTCGGATTATCTAAATATTTGGATTTGACTTTGACTTTGAAGTTGGGTTTTGGACAAAGTTTGCTAGGGAGATTCTTCCATTTTTGGAATGCAAAATTTTTGGGGTTGCTCTATTGTGGAATAAGATTCATGATTGATATGATTTCTTTGGGGATGCATGGTGTGAATGGGATTTAGAGTTTTCAGCCGAAGTGATCTATAAAAGGGATGTTTAACAATTGCTTAGGGGTTCTCGCTTTGGGTTATTTGGGGGATGAATTTCGAATCTGTCCAAGCTTTGGATTTCAAATTTGACAAGTCTAAGCTCTGACTTCAAAGAAGAGCTAACCTCTCTACAAGAAGTCTGGCTCGGCCTTCGATTGGTTCAAAAAAAGGGAGTCAAGTATGTCCAAGGTTATTTTTGTGGTCGGTCTCTTATTGAATGGTGCAGCTGAGGGACACTTTGAATAAATCTCTTTTCGCGGGTGATAAGCTGGAGTTAGTTACGATAGGAATCCCTTGAATGATTTTTGCAAGGCTTATTATCTTGTTCGAGATTTCTTCCATCCTTGTATATGGGACAAGGGGACATGCTAGAGGATTTTAGAGGGCGACTTAGAACATGATCTCATTGAAGTTCAACGGGATTCTTTTGTGAGGTGAGACTGCAATGGACCGGAGCTTGTGGATTATGTAGGGTCCTACTCTTTTTCATTACACAGGAGGGGTATTTATAGCCTCCTCTGCTTTGCGTAGTCTCATAGGCATCTAACAAATTCAATTAGAATCTTGTTGACTTGGTAGACACCTGTGATCTAATAATAGAATCTTGTTATGGTTGTTAGTCCTTTCAGGTTTGGGCTCTTCGAAGCCATTCCCTTTGAGACTTCGAGGGTCTTAATTTTGAAAGTCAGTTGTTCGACTTTTAGCGTGAGCTTTGAATTTCAACTTCATTTTCAAGGCTAGCCATTTGTTTCTTGCTTCAAATTTCATTAATGGCTTTTGAAGTGTTTCCTTCGAGGGCTAACTTTTGAGGTTTGAGCGCCCTCCAACAATTTACCATTTTACTTTTTACCTGAAACTTTTGAGAGGTAAATAGACAAATAACCATGTTGATTAGACTGACTATAAATCTACATAGAAAAGCCAATAGATAATTAGGGTAAATCAACCCCAACTCTCATTTTTCTCTCCCTACATTCTTCCTCGCACCACTCTCTCTCATCCTTCTTAATCACTCTTCTTTGCTCCAATGCCAATCTCAAACAAACATGATGCCCCCGTCCAATTGCCAACCTCTGTCAACTTTTGGTGCTACTCACCGACTGCCCTTCTCCTCTCGTTGACTCTATTCTCCAGTAGTCGTCAACCGCCCTCCTCTACTTCGGCTGCATTTTTGGCATGTAGGTAAAGCTCTACTTCTATGCCATAGCAGACTTTTCAACTGATCACAGAAATCCCCTCGTCCGTTGATGCAGCCGACGTCATTTTCCTTCTCTTCTTCCTTGCCTTCTATCTGCTCTTCATATCTGTTTTCTTCCTTGGTTTTCAAACTCACTCGATCCCCATAATCTTTGTGATAGTCGATAACCTGGTAACAACTAGTTGCCGTGAATTTTCTTTTTCTCTTTCCAATCTTTGTACAGTCTGAATGAATAAATTTGATAGCCTTTTTCATGATTCAAATTAGTATTGAAAATTACGCATGGTTCTGCAATTTTTATTTATGTAATCAAGTTTCTCTTAACCAACTATCAAACAGGCTTATTAATATTATCATTTATATGATCTTTTTCACTCAAAGGATTGGCTTAGGAAAGAAAGAAGGAAAGAATTTTAGATGATCAATGTCTCAGTGCTTTCAGAATAGAAGAGGATGCAATTCATTCAAGCTGAAATTCCTTGTATTTCTCCTGAAATGATATGTGAAGAGAAGTTTGTATTCCTGGTGCCAGGCAACAGATGGGCCATTGAGGGACTCTTTATGGATTCAGATTCTACGAGAACCATTCACAGATTGTCGGTATTCTGATCCCTGGAAGCTCATTCCGTTCCTCCCGACATATTCAGCAAAGAGTTCAGAACCTCGAGACACAGATGGAGCAGCAAACTCAGCAGACTCAAAGAGCAATTACAGCAGCTTAAGGTGATGATGGCATCACAGGGAGTTTATGTTCCCACCTCCCCCATCCTCTTGTTCTTCACATTTCTGTTGTATTTTTTTGTTTTTTTTTTTGGTGTGATTGTAAATTTTCTTGAAGGCTGATGTTGAAGATGTGTAAACAGTAATCTTTGGCTGATGCTAGCTGCTGTCGGCATGTTTACAGTGATAATAATGGTTGATGCTATCATCAGCATCAGTTGTTTATATTATTATCGTTGAATTTAATCTATAGTGATGACTTGTATTATAGTAGTGGTGGCGTCATGGATCTAAGCGATGAATGGGTCGTGAAGCAGTCATTTGTATGGATTTGAAGGATGCTGCGAGCACCTTTATGGGCCTTCAACTCAGTTGTATCGAGCAGCTATTTGACAACTTTCGCCTCCCACGACCAACAAGAAGTGCCAGGAGAGTAGTGGCTTGCAGGAGAAGTCTGCGAATGGCTCGGGAGACCGCTCACCAAATGGTGGAGGCAATGTAGCAAAGCTTCAATAAGAGAGTAATATAAGTTAGTTATTATTTTAATATATAATAAGATATTAAATAAATTAATTATATAATATAATATATTTGTTTAAAATTAAATTAAATTAATTTTAATCTGAGAAATAAACTGTTAAAAGTTTCCTTTCATGATGTAAATATTGATGTTATATTAGTAATGTTTTTTGTGACTGTAAATATTAAAATTGTTTTAACTTTTGTTATATTTATCTTATTCTATATTTCTAATTATTGTTAAAGCTAGTAAATGGGTGATATGAATGTTAAACAAGGGACATTTATATACATAGTATCCAAATTTTTTTTATTTATTATTAAAATTTTATTTTTTTTATTTTACAATTTAATTCCTAATTTTTTTAAAAATAAAAAATATTATTACACATGTATAACGTATTTGCAAATACTTTTAGAAGATTTTGTGCATTGATATATTTTAAAATAAGTATAATTAGTAAATTTTTTTTTGATATGATATGTTTGGAAGATTTGAAGGAGTTAAATTGTAAAATAAAAAAATAAAGAGATTTAATGTGTCATTAAAAATTAATTAAAGAGTTTATATATATATATATATGTGTAAATCTCTTAAAAAATAATATCAAGTGCATTCTTTTTTTGCGTGTACAATAATAAATATGACTTTCATATGGAATCCACCGTACCTATAAATCGGAATTAGTCTTTCTAAGAGTAATTATCGTTGCTGATAGGATTGACAACTTGATTAAATGACTTGACTCAAATGTAATGCAAAATTTTTTAGTTGCTGACAGGACTGGCAACTCGACTAAACTACTTGACCCAAATGTAATGCGAAATTTTTAAGTTGCAGTTGACTCATTAAGTTTCTTGTCGGGTTCAGGTTACACTACAAAATCTAAAAATTTTAAGCTTTGATTCAAGTGTTGGTTAATCTGGTGAATCTGAATCTCATTGAAACATATGCAATACATTATAAGATACTTTATGATTTCCTAAAGCCTAAATCCATGTGCTCTATTTTTTCCCAAAAAAAAAAAAAATCAAAAAATAGGAAAGAAGGACGTTCATTAAATAATGATTTTTTTATGGTAAATAATTCAATGTGTTTATTATAAGATTTACCACTAATCCTTCATTATTATTATTTTATTTAAGTTATGAAGCTTATAATTTAAGAGCTCGTGAAATCTAAAGTCAAATTTTGGGTCAAATTCGAGTTAAAAAAATTAAACTCAAAAAACATTTCAAGGGATCAAATTCAAATGGGATCTCCACTCATTAACTCAAATTGACCCCCTCATATTTACCGTGATCACTGCAATGAGATAATTACCTACATGCCACACAAATCTTCATGTATTACATCACACATATTTTTTTCATAATTTATAGTGTAAATTTTGTGAAGAAAATATGTATGGTATAATATTAAAAAATTTGTGTAGTATGCAGGTAATTGTCTTTTTTTTCTTTTATAAATACAAGAGAGAATACATCGCTCATAAAAATAAAAGTCTTTTTAATCTATTTATTTTATTAATTTATTAAGTCATTTCACTTAAAGCTGTAATTTTTTTCAATTTTCATGCAAAAAATTATAGGTATGATATTTTTAAAATTTAACCTAAAAGGGTCTATTTGTTTGTAAGATTAAATTTAACAAGATTTAAAATTAAATTTGGATAGAGATATTTTTTTATTAAAAGTTGTAAATGATGTGAAATAAAGTTAGTTATTATATTAAGATATATGAGAAATGTGATATAAAGTTGTTATTATGTTGGGATATGTGAGGGATGTGATATACGTTAGTTATTATTTTAGTAATGTATGTAGGATGTGAAATAAAGTTAATTTTTAATATTAAATTTTAAGTGTGATATGATGTGTTTGGTTAAAATTAAACAAAGTTAATTTTCAACGACCAAACAAACGCGTGGGTGTGTTTGTAAAGTTAAATTTAACAAGGTTAAAATTAAATTTAGATAGAAATATTTTTTTATTAAAAGTTGTGAATGATGTGAAATAAAGTTAGTTATTATGTTGGGATATGTGAGGGATGTGATATATGTTAGTTATAATTTTAGTAATGTGTGTAGGATGTGAAATAAAGTTAATTTTTAATATTAAATTTTAAGTGTGATGTGATATGTCTGGTTAAAATTAAACTAAGTTAATTTTCAACGACCAAACAAACACACGGGTGTGTTTGTTTGTAAAGTTAAATTTAATAAGATTAAAATTAAATTTGAATAGATATATTTTTTTATTGAAAGTTGTGAATGATGTGAAATAAAGTTAGTTATTATGTTGAGATATGTAAGAAATGTGATATAAAATTAGTTATTATGTTGAGATATGTGAAGGATGTGATATAAGTTAATTATTATTTTAATAATATGTGTAGGATATAAAATAAAATTAATTTTTAATATTAAATTTTATATGTGATGTGATATATCAAATTAAAATTAAATCAAATTAATTTTTAATTTAAAAATAAACAGAGCCTTACGGAGATATTTCCCGTTTGATTTTACTTGAAATCAACACTGTTAATTTTTAATATATAGAATTCAAAAAAAAAAAGCTCAATCAATAATTTAAAATAGATTTTAATACGAATGAATGATTTCGAAATTGTGATGAATTTTGAATTAAGTTTAAATTTACTAGTATTTTAAGTGGTTTTTTATTTTTTGTGAAATATTTTAAGTAGTTTTATAGAAATTAAAAATATGAGGTATATTCGAATAAATCAGGGGGTTCTGGGAATTTAGACGAACGGAATTTATTTGTCTACTATCTGAAGGCCCTTCTCTCTCTCTCTCTCTCTCTCTCTCTCGCTCTCACGCTCTCTGTGGATTTAGTTTTTGTGACGTTGATGGGAAGCGGCGGTGCACTGTGATCGCCAGCGGGAGGATCGGAAGTCTCCGTGGGATCTATGAGCGGTTTGGTTGCGCTGGACGCGATGGATCTCGAAAAGCCGGATCTTTCCGGTGACAGCCAGGGGAGCGCGTCGGCCTCCTGCTCGATCTGCCTGGAGCTCGTCCTCGATCGCGGAAAGCGGTCAATTGCCAAGCTCCAATGCGGCCACGAGTTCCATCTAGGTGATGATTCGTCCCCTTTTATGACGAACTCACTTCTAATCTGTTTTTGGCGTTTGAATGCTCCGGGGAGGTTCGCATGCGATGCGGACGCGTGCTATGGTGCTAAAACTAGGTTTTTTTTTTTTTTTGGCTTGTTGTTCGACATCCTTGTGCTTCCGGATATCTAGTCACGGTGTTCTTTGCCTTGGATGTTACTTTCATATGCAGATCCGTGGTTCCTCGGGCATATACTATCTTCAAGCTGTGGCGTGGGAGTAGTTCTTCCGGCTGGAATTATCCGTATAGTCGTGGTTAAGTCGTTTCTTCCACGTTATCTATCTCACGCGCTAAAAAATTCGCTTCTGTTAGTTTACCTGATTCTGAATGATTTTGGTGATGTCTGCGTGAAATCTGTTGAAAAGCGGGCTGTTTAACTGATTAACTTCCTTTGCTACTAGTTTGTACATGCATGAGGTCGGAGTGAACTTTTGATGGCCGGATGAGTTAAGGTTCTGGTGTATTAGTCGGAGGAGAAACAATAGGGCTTTGTAATGATTCTTTATATCACGCATAAGATTAATAGTAAGATAGGTTTACTGCTGTAGTTATTGTAGGGCTTGATAATATCTGGGTGAATCAGAGACGAACATTTGCTGCAGATAAGACCACTAAAACCTGACTTTGACATCTACAATGGAAAGCTGGATATTCACCATATAGGCGGAAATATAATATATTGTGAAAGGAAAAACTACTGAAACAGGTAGACTGAAAGTGTTGGTTAGTGATTTTAGAAGAGATATACACAAAATAGGGATATTTATGATCCAATATTGAGGATGGATTAATAGGTCCTACTCCGTTGGAATGTGGCTATTATTGATCGGGATAAAGCTATAGATGGCAAAGATTTTTTAGTGGCGCAACAGAAGATGATTTATCTTAGTTTTTGTTGCGAGTATCATTGAGGAATTCTAATGCCAAAGGTAATGGAACCCTTTTTTGCAGCCCAGATATCAGTCAAGCATCTACTGCTTCATCTTTAGTTTTGAGGAAATTTTGAATTTTCAAATCACTTAGATTCCCAGTAATCAATTTTTTTTGTTGGTTTTTTACTAAGATTTTTTAAATAATATCTGCGGCTTTTTGAGTTGTTGGACATTTTCTTTTGGGTCATGTTTTTCCAAGCGTAACTTATAATGCTCCTGAATTTAGGTCATGTTTTTTTTCCATTATAAAGTTGCTATGTTTTTTGTTCCCTACTTTTTTTCCTATAAAGTTTTGGCGTTATGCATGCCTAGGAGTCTTTTGTATTCTTTAGCATTCATGGGCTATCTTTTTTACTTTTTGTACTCAATATAATGGAGAGACTGTCTTAATATCCTTTGAAGAGGTTATCCTAATCATTTTGTCTCCTTTAATTAGCCTGAAGAACAGTGTGTTTGTTTAGACAACAACAACAACAACAACAACAACAACCAAGCCTTAATCCCACTAGGTGGGGTCGGCTACATGAATCCTTTGTTTCCATTGCGCTCTATCAGTTATAACGCAATTTTCTAAAGGATTCATGTCTGAAGAACAGTGTGTTTGTTTAGAGATTAATTTTAATTAGATTGAAGTTAAACTTAAATGAAGATTTTTTTTTTGTTTAGATTTTTGCAGAATGTGAAATATAATTAGTTTTATCTTGGAATATAAATAGTTTATGAAATATAGTTAGTATTAATTTTGAAGTTTGTGTATAGTTTGCAATCTAACGAATTTTCATCTTGGGATATGTGTAGTATGTATTTGTTAGGTTTGCTTTAACCTGGCTAAAGTTAACTAGCTGAAAAGCCCTATGTGGTTTTTCTATTGTTATTTCTTAAGCATCTATCCAATGAATTTTATTACAGAACTGAAGGCTTTATTCTCTTATAATGACGTGATTCATGAAATAATTGTGATCTAGTACTTCATCTTTTCATTCTCATTATTTTGTTTTTCTCATTCAGTTTTTTAGTTGAATTTTTCCATAACCTCTTGTTTAATTGCAAAGTGCTTCAACATATGCTGCTCTTTGTGCTTACAATGAGCAGTTATTGGTTATCACAAAATGCTTAATGATGCCTAACAACCTATTATTCCCTGCAAATATCAGTTAAACAGCTTAGCTTGTCAAGCCTATTTAATTTCGGACAGGCTTCCCTCATGGAGCATTACTGTATATATACCTTCTGATTATTTTGAGTCTTCTGTCATGTCTTTTGCAGTCAAATTAGATGTTTTACAGAGTGATTTGCGAGCACTAGAATTAATGCCACGCCGTGCACTGAACATGAATGATTAACATTTTGATTACCATTTAAGGATTTATATAGCCAACCCCAGAATTTAGGATAATGCTTTTGTAAGCAAGCACTAGAATTAACGCCACGCCGTGCATTGAACATGAATGATTATCATTTTGATTACCATTTAAGGATTTATATAACCGACCCCAAAAATTAGGATAATGCTTTTGTAAGGGATATGCTCCTCCCCAGTGAGATTTGTATCATCCTCAAAAAGGACGTGACTTGATGTTTTCGTACATTTTGTTATAGCTAATACATAAAAGGCTTAGGCCACATTTCAAGCAAAGATTAGGGTAAGGCTTTGATGATGATGCTAATTTCTATTCTTCTGTCTTTACCATTATGTGCTATTCCTTCAGATTGCATAGGTTCAGCATTTAATGCAAAAGGGGCAATGCAGTGTCCTAACTGTAGGAAGGTTGAAAAGGGACGCTGGTTATTTGCAACTGGGAATCGATCTTCAACAGATTTTGATTTTGATGGCTGGATCTCAGAGGATATTTATGATTTTAGTTATTCTGAACTGGTAAGAAGGCTTGAGGCTCTTAACTTTTATTTTTAAAAAATGATCATCTGGATGATGTTTGGTGGCTATCATTAGATATATGAGTTTTGGATCACTTGTGGCTTAGCATTGGTCTACTGCAGTATCCTCTGTGTTTTTATTCTGTTATGCAATTACATTCTTATCAACAGGCTAAAGTCCTTTAATGCCTTTCATCCTTAATTATCCTTTTTAGTGTTGGAGAAGTGTGATTGCTATGCAGTTGTCTCTGGTTTTTTGTATTTTAAAATGAGAAATGAATGCATTTTGATAAATTCTGTTAAGACCACATTATTATGTTTGAGCTTGGATTGATACCTAATGCTTGATGGATTTTGGTATAAATCCTTTGCCCTCCAAGAGGGTGAGTTTTTTGTTTTCCCACACATGAGCACATATATATCTAGCTGTAGATATTCAACCCTTGATGTCCCAGGGAGGTTTTTTTGTTTTTTACATTATGGATTTGTACTTTTATTTGAACAGTCCATGAGATCCAGTGGCAAAGCTTGATTACCAGATACCTATGAGCCTCTTGATATGCAACCCTAGGATGTAAATTTAATAGCTGTAATGTCCACCCCCCACCTCCCCACCACCCAACCAACCCACCTCCACCCCCATCCCATAACCAAAATGGGGAAAAAAAAAATTCTAATAAGAACATAGCATGAGTGAAGTAGTGAGCTCCAGACTACAGAGTTTCTTGGGTTATAATTGCCTTCTTTATCCTTGCTCCTCGAGAGCTTTGATGTTGCAATTCTTCAGCATATCAATCTTCACTCATTCCTTTTAATTTCTCCTAATTGTTGAACTTTGCTCATCCCCATTTCATTTTATCACCCTCTACCTCTCCCGAACTCCCCCCATTTGGTGCTAATATTTACTGTGAAATACTTGAAATTTTTTTAGTAGGAATGTTTTACTCTAATTCATGTATGTTGTGTATAGAAGGTATTGTTTATTGTAATGCAACTCTTTGAGGCTTGTTTGTTTGCAAAAGTTAATTTTTATAAGGTAAAGTTAAATTTGGATGGAGATATTTTTTATTGAAAGTTGTGAATGATGTGAAATAAAATTTGTTATTATATTAGTATGTGTGAAGGATGCGATACAACAACAACAACAACAACCAAGCCTTAATCCTACTAGGTGAGGTCGACTACATGAATCCTTTGTTTCCATTGCACTCTATCAGTTACCAAATTCTTATCTAAGTCTAAGTAACTAAGATCACTCCTTATAGTTTCTTGCCATGTCTTCTTTGGTCTCACTCTTCCTCTTTGTACATAGGCAAAATTCAATAACTCAATTTTTCTAACTGGAGCTTCAATCGACCTACGATTTAGATATCCAAACCATCTAAGCTGACTTTCTCTAAGTTTATCTTTAATTGGTGCAACACCAATTTTCTTTCGGATATACTCATTTCTTATTCTATCCTTTCGTGTATATCCACACATCCACCTTAGCATTCTCATTTCTGCAACATTTATTTTATTTGTATGTTTTCTCTTTGCAGGCCAGCATTCAACACCATATATCATCGCTGGTCTTACTACAGTTTTATAAAATTTACCATTGATTCTGGATGAGATTTTTCTATCGCACAACACACTAAAAGCATTTCTCCATTTTACTCATCCTGCTTGAATCCTGCTAATAATGTCATTATCTATTTCACCATCATTTTATTTGATTGATCCAAGGTATTTAAAGCGCTCACTCTTCTTGACAATTTGATCACCAATTGTCACATCTCCAATATAAGTATTTCTTTTTTGACTAAATGTACACTCTATATATTCAGTTTTTGATCTACTAAGATGAAAACCTTTAGATTCTAGAGCATTCCTCCAAAGCTCTAGTTTCGCTTTAACTCCCTCTTTAGTCTTCTCAACAAGGATATTATCATCTGCGAAGAGCATACACTAAGGCACTTCATCTTGCATATGTCCAGTCATAACTTCCATAATCAAAGCAAAAAGATACGGATTTAAAGCTGAGCCTTGGTATAATCCAACTGTAATAGAAAAATCCTTAGTCAAATCTCCTTGTGTCCGAACACAGGTAACAACTTCTTCATACATGTCTTTAATAATTTGATTATAAGCAGTGCAAATAGTGTTAGTTATTATTTTGGCATATGTGTAGGATGTGAAATAGAGTTAATTTTTAATATTAAATTTTATATGTAATGTGAGGTTAATTTTAACTTGGCTAAATAAACAGTTTCTTGGTGCTCTTTGCTTTCAAGCGGTGAGTGGAAAAGTCAAAGTTCTTGAGCATTATGTCATTCTTTATGCATGTTGCTTTTTATAAGATGTTTAAGGTTTTATTGTCTTTATGCATGTTGATCAAGTCTACTAGAACCACTTTTGTGGAAATGATAATTTTTTCTTGCAAACTGAATTCTCTGTAGATTAACAAAAAATGTAGAAGGGTTTTTACTGTTTACCACCTTATCGCATGGCTAGAAAATGATGTGCTGATATTCTTTTTTCTAAGAAATGATCGTTTTTGCTGATTGTTGGTTAGCAATAAGATCTTGCTAAATGTTAACTGCTATTTTTCACAAAAAATAAAATCTTGCTAACTGCTAAGGATTTGAATATTTATCAACTTGCTCTTATGCGCATGGGTAATGGTTTAGCTTGTTTAAAGGAACAACGTACATTGTAAATTTTGTCCATTTGAGATGCGTTCCTTTAGCTTATATTGCTAAATAATTTGATGAGCTAAGGTTTAGGCATTTTGATGCGGGGCACACCTAGCTCTGGGATGATCTCCATCGACGTCCTACTTAATTTTATTCTTTTTGACTTCATTCACTTCTTACATATTTTATTATTATTATATGAGCAGTTATTATATGTTAGGAGAGTGAGGGATTTTATATTCTGTGAGAATGAGATTACCATTTTGTGTATTTTTGTAAAGTTGGTGAATAGAGTTGATGTAAAATGGCTTATTAGTGATAGAATATTGTGTTTTGAGTTTGAGATATTTTTTGGGCTTTATTAGAATTAGTAAGCCAAAGATGGCCCAAATTTTCCCACCCAATCCCATCACTTGCTTGAGCTCCAAGCAACAAATCTTGGCCCTTGATTTTGATATTTACAAAGCATGGTGAAGATTGAGTTTGTTGATAATCAAGGGTTGAAATTAAGAGAATTTTGCTGCATATAGAAAAGTTTAATAGGCGATTAAAGTAGTGATTGGGTTGTCCAAATTGAGAAGAGTAAAGAGGAGGCCCCTTCCCTTATCATCGGCATCACTACATTGCCACCGATCGCTAGCCACTGCTGCCGCTAGATGTTGCTTGTTGTCGTCGCCGCTGTTACTACTGGCCATAAGCCACCATCGCCACCAAACTTCTTAGGGGAGATCCCCTAATAGAGGGAGCCATCGACCCCTTATTTGTGCCGCTGTAGTCAGATGCCATCCCCCCGCCACTGCTCATCATTGTGTTTGTCTTGTGGATTAGATTGATGCGATGTCAGCCTAATTGATTGTGTACGACGTTGATCACTACTTTGCGAGTTCACCATTGATTTCATTATGCATCATTGGATTGGGTATCCCTTCGTTATCTTTTGATTTTCCCAATGTTTTTACGTTGATTCTCTTTTCCAGGTTTGATCCATCGATCTAACTGGATTGTGTTGGAACTTGAATTTTTGGGTTTAATCTATTTATAGTAAAAATTATTGTTTGAAATATTTTTCATAGTCAAATCAAGAATAATGCTAAATTTATTGAAGATCAATAAGAGAAAAATATTATAGTTTTATAAATTTAAGTATTTCAATATATATATTGTAAAATATCAACTTGTAAGAGTAAACCATGAAAATATGTGTACCATACACTATGATTTGTTGATATAACTTGTAAGAATTCTTTATTGATTAAGCATAGTTGTGCTCTTTGTATAAACCTCCTTATGAAACTATTATTAGTCATACTATATATTCATATGAATTGATAATTAAATTATATAAATGACTTAGATTTTAACGAGCTTGGTCAATGGTGACCTAGATCTGATTGGTTTATTTGTAAATAATCAGGTCAATAAACAATTGATGGGTCAAAAAAGAATTCATTTGGAGGTTTAATCTGATCGGGTCACGACTCGATCCATTGATAGGCCTACTTGTAGCAAACTCGTAGACTTTATTTTCCCGCCCAATGGTGGTGAGGGTCTACATGTTTTGTTGTTTCGGATGGTGGGATAGTGCTGTTGTACTGAATCCTGTATTCATTTTCCTTATGCTTCTTTGTTGATCTACGATACTTATGAGTTGCAAATTGAGGCATGTTGTATCAAGATTGAATTCCAGGACCCTGATGAGCTTCTTGGTAAACCGCCACTTTGGTTGAATAACCAGTTAGGTGTCGAGTGGATCCACGTGGGCCTAGCAATCCCATCTAAATTTGGATTCACACATGTTGTCGTATCGTCTAGTATTGTGTTCATCCTTCTCATTTTGATGAAGAACAACTACTGGCAACCACGACCTCATTTCTTTATAGGTTTCCTTATGGCCACAAATGTCAATTCACTGGAGGAGTTTATATAATTTATTGTTTTGTCTTTAGTTTTGGTTTATTTGCTTCTTGTTTCACACTCCTAAACTATTAGCTAGTTAGGGTGGTTAGTCGAGTCTTAGGTTTAGAGTTGATGTTCCGATAATAAGGGTGATCTTGGGTAGTCAGCTTTTTACATTTTCTTATCAGTGAGTGTCTGTCAATTTATTGTTGGTAACGATTCATGATTGTTTGTTGTTCTTGTTGACCTTTCTGTACATATAGGATTAGTGAGCTAGCACCCTCCTTGCATTTGCATTTGCATCTGCATCCCATTTGCATATCATATACATGAGCTTCACACTGAGATTACCTTTCAATTATGATAAGGCCAAAATAGATGTGGATAGACATGCGAGATCTGTACAATTTTAAGGTAGGAGGTGAGGTAATGATCAAGGTACATTTTGGGCGGCTCCCTTAAGGAGTCCACAAGAAATTAGCTACAAGACTATGGACCTTTTAAGGTATTTGGGCAGATTAGTGAGAATACATATGAATAGGATGTGCTACCTCTGGTGCCTTATTCCTACCTTGAGTGTCTCCTCCTAGCTCCATTATAGACGCTTCCACTGACCCACCTCCCTCCTGTCTCATACCTATTGAGGTGTTTACGGACATGGTGGGTGACTCGAGTGTATTGCTTGCATTGTGCACTAACCCGACATATCCTATGCCTTCATTAGAGCAGCATGTCACTAGATCTGTAGTGTCGGAGATTACATTAGAGGGGAGATTTCACACTATGCCTGATGGTAGTGTACATAGATACCTTGTTAGACGGAAGGATCACCCAACATTTGATTACCACTGGATGATGTCGCAGGACTTGCACTCTTTCTACCCTCAATTTTTGCTGGCTTATTCGGAACTTCACTCAATGTGGTCGAGTTCCTTGCCATTCGGGAGAGTTGATGTGGAGCATACCTGGTATTGACTCAGGCGATGATAGCACACCTAGCTTGGGGTTGATCTTCATTTTATTCTATTTTACTTCTTTTACTTCACATATTTTATTATTATTGTTATTATATGAGCATTTATTTTATGTTAGGAGACATGGATTTTATATTTTGTGATAATGAGATTAACTTTTTATGTATTTCTGTGGGTTGGGTGAACGAGGTTTGATGTAAAATGGTTTATTAGTGAGAAATATTATATTTTGGGTTTGACATATTTTTTGGGCTTTATTACGATTAGTGGGCCAAAGTTGGCCAAAAGAGCTCAAGCTCCAAGCAATAAATTTTGGCCTTTGATTTAGATATTTACAAAGCATAGTGAAGATTGAGTTTGTTGACAATCAAGTTGAGATTAAGGGAAGTCTACTATATATTGAAGAGTTTAATGGAAGATTAGGGTAGCCAGTGAGTTGTCCAAATTGAGAAGAGCAAAGAGGAGGCCCTCTCCCTTGTCGCCGGCCACCTTCGCGGTTGTTGGAATTCCAAGGGGAGATCTGTTGGTGGAGGGAGCCGCTGACCCCTCCTTTGTGCCATTGTAATATGCTGTCGTCGCTGCTGTTGTTGCTCACTATCGCGTTCGTCGTGTGGAGGATTAGATGTATGCGATGTCGGTCTAATTGATCGTGTGCAATGCCAATTACTATATATTGATCACTACCTCAGGAGTCCACCGTTGATTTCACCATGGATCGTCAGATTGGATATTCTTAGTTATTTTTTTGATTTCTCCCATGTTTTCCCATTGATTCTCCTCTCTACTTCACCTATTTTCCTCTAGATTTGTGTATGTTTGCTTCTAGTTTTATTTCTCTCTTGTTTATAGAGGAAGATACTATGTAAACCTCTCCCTATTTTCATGTATGGATGCTATTGGGTTTGTTTTTATGTATAAGATAAAATCACGCTTATATTAGGTCCTATTATTATATAATTTCTCTCCAATTTGTCCTAGCAACTTTGGGGTTTCATGTTCTAAGGGTTTTTCTTGTGAATTTACCTTCATTCATTGCAAAATTTAATCCTAAATTGTATGGAAACTCTATGTTTGTCATGAATGTGAAGAATTATATAGTTTATAATTTAATTTCCTTTTTAAACTTCTATGTGAAGCTCTCTCAAATCACTTTCATGTCGTGTTTGTTGGAATGCCTTACATAAACAAAAGCATTTAAACTATTAGTTTCCCTAGGTTGCATTAGTCCTACGTTAAATTGCATGACATTTTAGCTTAATTCTTCATTTAGGTGTTTAGATCTGCATTAATTAAAACCTAGAAAATTCCTCTAAATTACCCTACATCACATTTTATGTCCGATTCAATAGTCATTGGTTTTTGCTATTGGTTAATTAAATAAGGAATTTGAAGTGTTGTTTATATAATTAAGGCTGATTGAACAATTCAGGTGTGGTCTAACTCCTTGAAGGTTTTTTGAGCTTGGAGCTTTAGAAGTTCTATTAGCGACTTTAAAATGATATCATTTTAAAACTTATGTGGATGATTTCTTTTATGAGTTGCCTCGTCATTGAAAGCATGAAGTAAAGCATGAGTATCAAGCTGATGAAATAATATGCATGCCTTGAGTTGATAGCTCTCTCTGCCTTTCAAATGCATATTTTATGTATAATTGTTCAATTGTTTTGCAGCCTTTTGGTTTTCAGTGGTGTCCATTTGGTGGTTTTACACAACTGGCATCATTGTTCGAGTAAGTTTCTTGTTCTACTACAAAGCATTCTCATCTTATTACACCATGGCAAGCCATAGATGTTAGTTTTTGTGAGAAGCATAACCTGATTGGTACTTTTGCATAGTTAAAATTGATTCGTTGGATTTCTTATTTATTTGCAAAGCTCTTTGTTGATTACATTCTCTTTAAGCAGTATTAAATCTAGGGTTTGAATTCTAGAAAAACTTTCTTTGTTGCTGGTTAACGCTGCCTTCAACTTTAGAGCATTATGTTACAGAAACTTATGTTGGCTGATGCTAGGTTTATGATGAATTGTTGAAAAAATAGTGAATGAATATGAAATAAGCCAAGATCTAAATTGGTTTTGTCAGATTATTCAAATGCAAATGGATTTGGAGTCTAAAAGACTGCTGGAAATAAAACAATGGTTTGAAGACCAAGTATTGGAAAAATATGACAACGCTCGAAATGAATTAATCTCACCTTAGAGAGAAAGCTCTTAGATCTATGGTTTGATGACCTTTCCAACACGTCTGAATGATTATGCATTTGACATCAACCATATGCCTGCTTGATCTATCTGAAATTCAGCAGGAAAATTTGAAGGATGTCAAATTCATCAAAATATTTATATCCAATGCTCGAATATTTAGACTTTTTATGAGTTATCATACATTAGCAGAACCAAGTTAAGACTAATACACAAGTGATTTGACACCTTCTAACTAAAAACTTTAGGCCAATATATAAGGGCCAACACTTTTATATCAATATCTCAATTTATTATTGATCATTCAATGCGAGATAATTCTCATATGTATCCCAACAATCTTCCCCTGACATGAGAATGCATCCATATTGGATTCACTCCTTCACTAACATTTCATTTAACTTAATCAAATGCATGTAACTAAGAGCCCGCTCAACTATTCGATGTCACAATGATAGTAAGCCGCTTTTGTATTCTTCTTAACCATGATAGAAAAGGGTAAACGCTCATGGAAGTATAACCTTGCACGATCACTTGATCCCTACCAAACCATCAACTATGTGACCACTTGTTAGAGTAATAGTATAATACATTGTGGAACAAAGTTAAAGGATAATACGTTGTATCTATCAATCCAAAAGCTTGGTTCAATAGGTAAGGGCCAATACTTTTATGTTAGCACCTCAACTTATTATTGATGATTTAATGCGTGCAAATGACAATTCTCACATGTACATTCCCCCAAATTGTATAACTGTATTAGTATAGTAAATATTAGGAAAGTGATGGATAATCTATGAGAATAATGGGAAATCACCACCTAAGGCACTGTAGATCAATAAAAAGAATGCTTGAGAAAGTTTAAAATCCAGAACTGGGCAGCTTCATTGTTCAAAATCCAGAATTGACACAAATTTCGGATGACATCACTTCATTCTAAGCAATTAACCATATTAATGTTTTTTCAACATTGATTATGGCTCAACATGGAAGCAAGAAACAATTGGTTTGCAGCATTAATAAGAGATGGACTCATTGAAAACATGAGTTTCAAAAAAAGATTTAATCGCGATTAACTAGAACATGGAAATATGATCTCCGCAGTGCAATTAGAAAGATGGACACAAAAAATGAGCGCAGATGAAAAGATGAACACAAGAGAATGAGAGAATACTACAAGCAAACCAAAAAACCTTGAGCCTTTGATCTCAAAGCCATAGCCATTTGCTATAACCTCCGATGAAGCCAAACCTTTCTCTAAAATAAAGCCGCTACGATTCTGGTGGTGTTGTCTTGTAGCTCCTACTATCCGGCTAAACAGTGGAGTCCCTTTGTTCACAACTCTCTATTAATGAAAATCACTTAATATCATCCCTTGAAATGGAATTTTCTCACTTTTCAAGGAAAAGCACTTTTCAAAAAAAAAAAAAGGAACTTTCTTCCTTGATTTATAAAAAAAGAGGAGGGAGTGAGTGAGTAGTTGACATTTGGGAATGTCTCTGGACCGACATGGGGAAGAGTACATTGTGGCTGGTAGTTGCTTGTTTGGGATGCATGATAGGCCAGAAGAGCCATCTAACTTAGCGGAGTTGGTGACATGTGATCATGGCCAAGTGTGAGTCGTGAAAGCAAGGCACGCTGGACGGGCTTCAGAAGTCAGGACTAAAATCACTTTTATGGATTTAAGTAGATTTTCAAATATATCTTGCTATTTTTTCTTCTTTACAAATGTCTTTGCCCTTTTATAAATAAGCATAAATAATGCACAAGTGTTTCTAATTGAACTCAAATTGAACCCAACTCGACTTCATTTGAACTTTTTCAATGCAAACTAACTTAAATGGAAAATAAAATATATACAAGACTCACAATGGGCATTTCCACGATTAAACAAGTCTAACTAACTTGATAAAACTGGAATACAGTGCAGAAAATGAAAGGTAACTATGTACAAGACTCGGGCGAGACAAAATCTAGGTTAGAGACCACAGATTGTATTTATGGCGTTAATGTGTCTGATCAGGCATTGCATCCTCAATCTACATCAACTATTCTTTGACGTTTATTTTGATCAACCTGATCATTGTTCCCTATGCCTTACCATCTTCAACTACACCTTATTTATTGAAGATCAACAATGCGCTTTTATGTGATCTAATGATTGAGTCCATCTTATGTGATCTAATGATTGAGTCCATCTTATGTGATCTAATGATTGAGCCTATTGCTCGTGTCTTCATCCCAACATTGTTTATGTGGAGATCCCAGTTCCACTCCTTGATGAGTCTTAGACATCTTGCTTCCTAGCATTGCCTAAATCCTCCACCTCTAGTTCTCTGGCTAGAGGTTCGAATGCTCCATATCCCTCTAGGTTCCTACTTGCCATCCCACCAACTCAAATAGCTGCATGCCTAGAAGAACTGAGAACTTGGTCCAACAGTCTATGACTACTAATTGCGGTTAGATTTATCCCATTGATGGTTTGTTTGATTTGATCTACTGGATAAGACTGTAATGTGATGTAGCGCGGAAGTCACTAGTGTGATTCTAATGCTACCAATAAATTTGTGTGTCTATAGTCTTGTTTGGTGCGAGGACCAAAATTAGGACCAAAATGGTATAAGTTTAAAAAATAACAATAATAATAAATAAATAAATTTTTTTAATCATTTTATATAAATTTTAATATAAAAAATATTATTTTATTTTACATACTCAATAATTTTCAATAAAAATATCAACTTTATTTCACATTTTTGACCAAAATTCTCGATTATAGTATTTTGGTCTAGAATGTGAAATAAAGTTGATATTTTTATTGAAAATTATTGAGTATGTGAAATTAAATAATATTTTTTTTATTAAAATTGTGTAAAATGATTAAAAAGATTTATTCATTCATTTATTATTATTTTTTAAACTAGTACTATTTTGGTTCAGATTTTGGTCTTCGCGCCAAACAGGGCCACATGTATTTTCAATAAGGTTTCTAACATGCTAATGGGCCTGAACATGCAATCTAGATTTTCCTAACTTGAGATGTATGAAATGATTTAGAATATCTAATACTCCAACTAAGCGATCATGGAACTAGGCTATAAAGAAGTGGAGATTAGATTGAGTTAACCTTAATTATAATGATTTGCATGTCACATCCAATTTGTGGAGATTCTTAGTTGATTAGCAAAAGGTCTGACTAAATCTAGTAACTTTTGCTAATAAGCAGGAACTATCAAAATGCTTATGAAAATTATCTTCTATGCTTTTAGTTTGAAAATTTGCAACATGGATTTCATCCCAGATCTATGAAGGGACATTGTTTAATAATCCGAATATGCATCAAATAAATAAGATTTACTTTTGAGATTCAACAGGATGAGCAATATGGATTCAGCTAGTATTCGGTAATAGGAAATGCTTTAGTTAATTATACTTCTGGAATTGAAATTAAAGAGCATCTAGTTGAAGATTCTGGAGGAATTTGATTTCATTCAATAATAGAAACAGGTAGATAAGAAAGGGAAAGCAGTGATCTTGAAATCTAAACCTAATAAGAGAACAAATTTTGACCAGATTTCAAACATATGGGGGAATAAACAATGTCATAATTATAGAAGTCTAGATTGTAGTGAAACCAAAAGAAAAATATAATTTAGCAATATTGTGACGCTGTGACTGAAGAGGACTGAGAGTGATCGTCGAGTGATGTCCTTAAAGAACGGAATCACTGAGGCAAAATGCTGCTCCTAGCAGAGTTCTAGGCCGAATAATGAGTGGTGAGAGGGGCACAGGAATGAAACATTTCATATCGGAAAGGAAATGAGATCCTGAGTTGTATAAGTAGATAACGTGATCTCAAATAATAGAGGCGTCTTTTGAGACAAAATCATAAGGTTAAAGATGAAAAACTCCATCGTTAAGAATGCTTGGGCTAGAGTAGCACTGGGATGGGTGACCTCTTAGGAAGTACTCAAGTCATACAGTTTTTCTAAAGCCAAAGCGGACAATGCCTTTACATTTAAATCACGAGATGTTATAATATGCTATCAGAGCTTACCTCTCGCTGTACGATGTAGTTTGAGGACGAATCAGGTGGAAGCTAGCGGGCCTGTGATGCCCGTGGCGGAAGAGGGCAGGGAGTGATCGCTGGGTGATATTCTAATAGAAAGAAATCATTGAGGTAAAGTGCAGCTCCTGGCAAGCTTCTAAGCCGAATAATAAGTGGTGAGAGGGGCACATGAATGAATCGTTCTATATCGGAAAGGCAGTGAGATCCTGAGGTGTATAAATAGATAATATGATCTCACATAGTAGGGGTACCGTTTGGGGTAAAATTATGAGGCTAATGATGAAAAATTTTATAGTTAAGCTTGCTTAGGTTAGAATAGCACTAGAATGGGTGATCTCCTGGGAAGTATTCAAGTCACGCAGTTTTCCTAAAGTCAAAGCAGACAATACCTCTACATGTGGACCATGAGATGTTACAAATATAATAGTAAGAACCAACTCAATTCAACTAAGGATAAAGAAGGGAAATCAGAATAACACAAGCTAGAGAATCCTTAGAACAAGAAGAACCTCAAGCCTCAAAGAGAGTATATGCAGCCCACTACTTGACTTCTAGCCAAACCAATGCCCACTATGTGGAATCAGTAATAATGATGGCTTGTTGCAACCATTTGCTCCCTTGGGATTGATCTGCTGCCCACTGTTCTGGAATGGATTCAAACAGTGAAGAAGACATCTCACTTCTTTCAACTTGTCAAGTGGAAATCTTAGCAAATCATCATCAAAACGTTCCAGCCTGCCTGCATCCAACATATCTTTATAGAAGAGAGGAGACGAGATGAAGGCGGACTTGTGAAACTAGTTGAAATAACTTCAAGTCGTGCTTTGTGAGCAAACATGGAATGTAGTGTGCACTGTGGAGCCAGATCTTATGCATCTTGATGGAATTGATCAGGCAGCCGCTGACAGAGGAATAAGGGTCAGATCAAAATCAGGGCCAGCCCATATATTTAATGAGAAAGTGTAGTTTAGTCCTTTTATTTTTGCCTCTTCATAAATTTGTCGAACGTCTTCAAAATTACTCTAATTTAACCCATTTCAATCCATCCAACTCCTGTTTGACTCAACTTAGACCTAATTGAACTCAAAATATATACAGGACACGAATGGGCATTCCCATTATTATAAATGTTTCAATTAACTTTATAAAATAAAATACATATAATGACACATAACATAAGCAATAAATTAGATGATAGGTCGTTCTTTGCTCGGTTGCAAAGACCATGTCGATGCACCAGTTAGTGGGCCAATAAGCTTCTGCATCATAATGTGACACCCCTAGTTTCAAGCAACCACAAAACAATACTATATCAACATGGAAGAGAACAAGACTCTGGAAAAACTGTTCAAACTAAATCAATAGAATGTTATAAATCATTAAATCCTCACATGCAGAAGCAGTAAAATAAAATCATTGAAGTAAAACAATTTACTATGATTCTCAAACCCACACTAAAGGAAAGTTGCATGTTTATTTACATTATGACTTGAGTGTTCACAAGTTTATGTATATAAAACACAGTTTCAAGTTTCATCTATTGCAATATAACGTGAACAACGAAATCAAAGCATAAAGAAGCATAATGATTTTGACGCTCCCTATTTCTAGTTCTTCTATTTTCTGCCTTCCTCTTCAACATTACCTGCCAAAATAAATATCAATCCATCAACGCTGGATTAAGTACGCAAAAAGAACTAATTTGTTAAATAAAATGCATGTAGAAATTTACTATTAGTTTTAAGCAATGGTGCGTTATCGTAATAGCAAGAATGAACAATATTAATAAGCAACCTATAACTGAAGTGCTTTAAATAAAACGCCTTTCCATTTATTCTTTTTATTCTTTGGGCCTTGGTTTCTTGGAATGTTCCTCAAATGCCTCCATTTTATCAATATAATACCAATAGGATCCTTTTATGACAACTCTTTGATGGTTATGTTGTGATGATGGAGTGTTTTGGCTCACTAGATTATTTAATATGATTTTGAAAATTAAATGGATACGAAACGAGTGAAGAAAGAGTATATTGGTACCTATTTATAAAAATAAAGACGATGTACAGGATTATGCCAATCATAATAGTATTAAATTAATGAGTTATATTTTAAAATTTTAAAAAAGGATAGTTGAGCAGAGATTACATTATAATTTTAGAGTGTTATAAAATCAGTTTGATTTTATATCTGGTAGATTCACTATGGAAGCTATTTATTTATTGAGGTTTAATGGAGAGAAAAGAAAATCTGTATTTTATTTTTATTGATTTGAAAAAAACTTATGATAAAGTTCAAAGAAAAGTACTTTGAAAAATTTAGAAAACAAAAAGAGTTTGCACAGCTTATATTTAAATTATCGAAGACATATATACAAGGATTGTTAGTTGTGATCGATCACAAAGTGATTTAATTAAGAATTTTGCAATTATAGTTAGACTACACAACGACTCAGTTTTAAGCTTATATATTTTGCATTAATTATGGAGACCCCGATTGGACATATCGAAGAAACAGTATTTTGGTGTATGCTTTTTGCAGATGATATTCTTTTATTGAAAAGACTAGAGAAGGGGGTTTAGGCAAAACTTGAGTTATAGAGGAATACGTTAGAATAAAAAAGTTTTCATCTTAACAGATAAAAATGAAATGTATGTAGTGCAAATTTAATCAAGATAGAAGCACTTAAGATAACAATTGATGATCAAGTTATCAGGAAGATAGTGATTTAAATACCTTGAATTAATTATATAAAATATCAGTGAAATAAATAGGGATGTTATCAATAGAATTTAAGCAGAATGGCTACGGTGTAGAAATGCTTCTAGTGTATGGTGCGATAAAAAAATTCACTTAAATTTAAAGGTAAATTTTATAGAACAGTTGTAAGACTAGCAATGTGTGGGTATACACGAAAAGATAAGATGAAAAATAAATATATCCATGAGGAGAATAGGATAGCCTTATTTGAGGATAAGCTTAAGAAGAATCAGCTAAAATGGTTTGGAGCCAAAATCATTGTTCTCATACTATAGCAGATCTCTGTAGTATTTGTTGACACTCAAGTCACTATGATTATTCTACACGATATTCTTCGATTGACACCATCTTATATCTTCCTGTTATTCAACAGGACGTATTTCCTTATGCTTCAAAAGGAAGTGCTCGATTTCTAGCTCCTCAAAAGCATGTTATCTCTGTTGCATCCAGGCACTGCATGATGTCCATTCCACATTACATTTAAAATTAGCAGTTCTGTTGACTATGTTCTGAAGAGCTTTGTTAGTTGTCAAATGCCTCAAATTCCTGTTTAATTGTTGTTATTCTTTTTTGTTATCTTAATGATGTGGTAACAAAAGAAGTTAGAACGTTGGTCCCTGATTTTTAGGAGAACGAGTCTTAAGTGAAAATTTTTGTATAATTGTTACGACGGGAAACAATCAAAGATTTTTTACGTGGAAAACCGACTGGCGAAAAAACCACGGCTCCTTTTCGAGGAGGCTTGAAAGATCACTAGAAATGCGTTCTTTTGGTTACAGTGTATTCGAAGGGTATTTTTTTTTGGATCCCAGCCCCCTTGAAGGCTGTGTACAGGAAATATATATACTCTGGGCCTGTTATGTCTAGTCACTTCTAGCCGAGTAATCTATGGCCTTTGCGACGGCCCAATTAATGCCTGCGGATGGCTAGTACGTGACTCATGTACGGTGTGTCAGCGGTCATGACCTGTCGGCGGAAAAACCGCGTTTTCCTCAGAGAAGTACAATCCCCCAACGGTCAGATGTCGCGTCGGGGCCTTGCTCTTCGGGATCTTCTTCGGCGTCTGCTTTTCGGGCTGGTACTCCTCCTGTTCGGCTTGGGTGTTTTGCTCGCGTGGAGACCACGTGAGCAACCACGTGGACGGTTCAGATGAAGATGGCGCGAATCCAATTACAACAATAATGTTCTATTTTCATGGATGATTTATAGGGAGATTGAGGAATAGTTATTGGAAATGTTGAAATTAGCAAAAATCAAAGTGATTCATGTGAAACTTGCCATCTGTGAAATAAAATTTAGCCGAAGAACTTACTGAAGTCGAAACTCTGGAAAGTCCCTATTCCTATTAATATAATTCTTTGTTCTAGACCTTGATTACTTGGCTTCAAAACAACAAAGTAAGAAAACAAAATTTTGCCTGACGATACGGAGAATGAGTTTCAGTGAAATTATTTGGACAATCAAGTTATTTGTTGATGATTTATAATGAGGTCAAGAAATAGTTACCAAGAATGTTGGAATTAGCCAAACTCAAGGTGATTCATGTGAATTGATATTTCTGATGTTGGCAAGTCAAGCCGTTTCATCAAGAAAAAAGCTAGTAGCTTTATGTAGTACACGAAGAATGGTTGTATGCTGATGCTCAGAAATCTTCTGGCACAAATGAATTCTAGTTCATGTGAACATTCTGCTTATTTAAGAAGGGTTACATATACCAAACTTACATTCAAACAAGTGATTACAGACATTTTAAAAAATGTATTATAGGAAAATAGTATGCTGCTAAAGCAGTGACAACTTGGAGTTCTCTATTATTCTTCACCTGCAAATTTGAGTGGGAATTGTAACATAGACGGAGCGCTTCAAAGGCATTTTTTTTGGAAAGGTGACAAAAGGCAAATTTTTCTTAATATTTATTTGATTAATTTGTTTTTTAATTTGCTCCTAGTTCGAGTTAGTGATAAAAAAGGGAGGTAGAAGCATATTGTCAAGAGGTCTTCATTCAGAGAAAGTTCTCAAAAAATACAAGCAATGGTTTGATTGAATTCAATGACATTTGGGTCATTTGCAATGTGAAACATGAAAAATGAGTAGTTAGGTTTCTTACATGCTTCCAAATCATCTATTCATTATGATACTACAAGATATTATGAATCCTATTATTTTGTGACTTGATATTCTATTTATGATCCTGATGTAGCTGTGATTATTGGTATTATTTACATCTATGTTGTAGATATAATTTTGGCATGTCTTTATAAATCTTGCCATTTTTATGGTAAAATAAAATTATACCTTTTTGTGATAAATCTGTGAATTTTCCTTTGAGTCATTATGACCACTTTGTGTGGAATTTTCAAGATTGACTACTTTATATCATTTTCTTCGAGAGATCATTTTTTATATGAACGAACTACTATTCAAAATTCTACATTCAAAGTAGTTCCATATCCTTCAATTAAGAAGTATGCTTATGGAAGTCTACATAAAAATATTGTAACTATTGCACAACAAAGTTAGCACAAGAGAGCCATTCAAGTCAAAGCTCTCAAAGTATTTATATCAGAGTCTTTGAGGAACTTAAAAAGAGGACAGGAAAATATTGCATTGTTGAAATTTGTATGAGAAGGATGAATATTTTCCGGAGGTATTTTTTATAGTTTCTAGTTTGTTAAATGAGACAAAAGATATACTAAAACATGCGATACCTTTAAATTTGACAAGAAACAATTCTAGAAAGTCATGTAAATGTTTCTATAAATATGTTTGTTTTGATTATGACTGAATTAGTGATTTTACATCAATCATTTCTTACAAAAATCCAATAACGAGATTGCAAAAGAACAAGTTATTGAAGGTACTGGAGTTCGCATGGAGAGAAAAAGTAATCCAATTTAGTTTTTACATCTACTACAATCTTCTCTTGTGTGGCTAGGTTGGGTATCAATACAAGATTACCAACTAAAGTTAAGAATTCTAACATGAAAATTGATTTCATTCCTCCATTTGATAAATATTGCTTAGATGGAGTTGCGAATTTGACAAAATTTTGCACATTTAAGACTGAAAGTTTCCTACTAGGGTGGTATCTCTTGCAAATGGACTTTCAAATTATTACAATGGTTATTCTCTCACGAGCCATTAAGTAGATCCTTTCGTTTAGAAAGTTTGCAGTTAATATAAATTTATTTGAATTATTTGATCATCAAATATTAATCTTATTTTAATTGTGAATGTTTCATTATTTAATTGTTTTGCATGTGGGGCTTGTTTGGTTCTTGGCTTAAAAGAGCCTAATTATTGTTATATTAATATTTCAAATTAGTCACAATTTTCAATAACTTTATTTCCCATCCATTATAAATTCCAACGTTAAAATTAATATTATTCACATCTTACACTTGTCCCAATATTAAAAAAATTTTATTTTCTATTAAACTTATAAAGTAATATATTTTCTCTCCTCTACTTAAAAATAGTACTCCAACCAAAATGATCGCTTAAGCTCTTTGCTTTGTCAAGTGCCCTTGAGCTATTTGCTCTTTCAAGAATTGTAACTTTGAAGAATGACTTTAGTGTCACTTGGATCATAGGGAGGATATCCTATATTAAATTCAGTCTTCTGGTCTCATTTAATTCAAGTTTTTTTTGGACAAGAAAAAAATATTTTATTTTTTTGGTTTAATAGAAAAAAAAATTATCTTAATATTGGGTAGTGCATAAGATGTGAAATAAAGTTAATTTTAGTATTTGTATTTGTGTTGGATGTAAAATAAAGTTAATTTTTACAGTTGAAATTTGTGTTTGACTAAAAAAAAAGGTCGAACCAAACGAAGGTTTTGAGTCATATTTGCATGTTGACTTAGCAGAGTCGAGCTTTTTGGAGTTTTTTTTTTCAAATGGAGGATAGTGATGAAGCTTTGGATTCAGATGATCTTGAAAAAGATTTATTATATAACTCCTCTCTGGCACCAGATACCTGTTCCGCCTTCTTCGCTGACTTGCGCTACTCCGCGACACATGTTACTGAGTCCAGCTAATGTGGAGCTCTTTCCCCTCTCTTCTATATGAACGCTAGCAGAGTTTAGTGCAAATGGAGATTTTTTTGCCGAGTTGCTTGATTTCCATTGAGAAGAGAGGGATCTTCTTCAGTTCTTCGGATCTAACGCAACTGGCATTTGATTCGTCCCTGATTTCGCGCAAGTGGCACCGGGTTAACTTTGGGTTATGGTTGGGAGCACAGAGAGGCTGCAGGCTTCCGACTCAAGCTTGAGCTTTTGTACTCACGTCGAAGAAGCCGGCGTAGGTGCGTTGCCGGCGATGTGGAGGCGCGACGATGTGATCACGATCGGACTGGAGTCGGCGAGCTAGATGCACGAATACAGGCTAGTGAGCGGAGTGAGCGAAGATGAAATGAGGTAAAGGCTGAGAGGTGCAAGACGAACGAAATTGAACTCGGAGTGAAGGGCTGGAGCGGGTGGAGTTTAGGGATTCTCACCCAAGGCCCAAGCCTTTCCCTATCTGGGATATCGATTTATTTCAGAATCAGATAATCCCAAGTGAAAACACAAAATAAATTTATTCAGCATTAGATAAAATAAAAATAACAGGGAGGCATTTATATGGACCTCCATACAAATTGACTTAATAAAAAAAAATACATAATGTAATAAATTTCTCACACAAACGAGAAAATACTAGATAATATGTCTAAAATAACAATCACAAAAATAGAAACAACTAATACAAAATAAATGCAGGAAATAAAATCATCCCAAAATGGAATCTCCAATCAATCAGAATGGATAAGAGATTTTCAATCCACCAAGTTAGCGATCCGCAGCATTCATCTTTCCAAATTTGTCTTAATAGTTAATCGATCCAGATCGAAGCAGTGTGGCTAAACCTCGGCCGTCGACGGTAGACTCTGTCAGGAATGAATCGACGGTCGATCGTGGTGTCCCCACCAAGTAGCCTCACCATTTTCCTTAGAGGTTGAAGAATCTTTACCTGAGCCCTAGTAATTGTGTCTTTTTGAAACTATGGAGGCTCTTCCATGTGACACTTGTCTAGTTCATATCGAGACTACTCTATTTGCTTCCATATATATATTTCCACCCTAGGCTATACTTGTCACATGAATCCATTATTTGGTTTGGACACATCTAACTCAATTATTAATGAGTTCCTTGAGCCATCCTTACTATTTGCGACCGCACTTTGTGATAATTCCTAAAAGCTGCTAGTGTAGCTCACTAGGGGGACTAATTGATAATTGTTTTGTCTTTAGTGTTAAGTTTATTCTTGATTAGTCGAGTCATGTCATGCATTACTTTAGTCAGTTGTTGTTTGGTCATCATTTGAGTCAGTTTGTCAGGTTGACTTTGCTAGTGTCGATGGCATATGTTATTTGATATACATATATATGGACTTCACATCATTTTGAGGTGATTAGACTAAATTAACTTTAATTATGCTATTTTTGTAAATTTACATAAGAGACTAGTGGAATTTTCTATAGAAGATTATTTGATGGTCTATGTAAATCTAAATGGAGCTTATTGCAAACAAGATAGAATTTATCGAGTGCTTAGGATGATTAGCTCAATTGCATGCGAATTTGAATTACTTGAAACATCGGATCAGTCCGATCTTTGATTATCTACAAAGTATGGACGACACAACGACACAACACAACAATTTTCTAAAATATAGAATATGGGCACAGTATGATACTTCAAATATAATAATAATAAAATTAATATTTTATATTTAAAATATACATAAAATATAGAACAAACTTGAATTTTTAAGTATAAACAACTTATAAGTACTACAAAAGTCTCAAAGATCAAGATAAGAACTTGAGAAGAGATGTCAATGGCGTTAAAGAGATTTACAATGTAGATTTAGGGCTCACTTTGCAAAATGAGTGGGAGAATAAGTGAAAATATAATTTTGCTTGCTAAGATAATCACGATAAATGCAACAATACGAAGAAGTAAGAGCTCTCAATGTTGAGGTTGAGAGAATAACAGGTTAAGCTAGAGTTTCAAATTTTTTACTATTCGTTCATTTTCGTAAGGCCCAAGGGAAATGAGAGAAAAAGAAATTTTATTTAAGGGGGCATTTGGTTTAATGTTATCTTGATATTATGTTATGTTATCTAGAGAAAGCAATTGTTTGGTTTAATGACATATATAAATAATTTTCAATTAGATTATAAAATTATTAGTCAAAAGATGACATCTAGATGTCATGACATTTAGATTACATAACATAACACCAAAATAACAACGAACCAAACGCCCTTTAGCTTAGTTAGCTTAGAATTTTGACTTATTTTAATAACATTAAGAGAAATTTTTTCATTTTATTAGATAAAATTTTAACAATACAACAATTATGTCTTAATCTTACTGCACATATCGTTTGTTTTCATTGCACTTTATCAATTAACAAATCTTATTTATGTTTAAGTGAGTAAGATTACTTCTTATAAAATTTTAATAATAATAAAAAATTTAAAATATTAATAAAAAGAAATGAAAAGGAGGTAGAGATGTTCATAGGTTTTAATTTTATGTTTAATAAACGCGGCGTCGTCGGGTCCCAAGACAAGATGAAAAATGCGAAGGATTGCGTTAGGTAATCAACAGCTAGTGTAAAACTTGTCGATCAATTATGACATGCATTTTTTAAAAATTTGCGCTAAAGCTAAGATGTTCGCTGGAAGCAACATGCTGTATTGCCTGAATACAATGAGAAATGAGCAAGTGCTGCAGCATCAGCGCTCAGGTGTAGTGATAAGTGAGCAAGTGTTTTTACATCATGGACAGATGTGGGTAAAGAATCTAGTTTAACATATTAAAATAGAATTCACTAGGATTAGATTAGGAATTTGGAATATAGGCACCCCTAACAAATAAGTTAATGAAGTTGGTAGATATTATGATTCATAGAAAGATTAATATTTTGTGCCTTTTGGAAGTAAAATGGGTTGGAGAGAAGACTAAGAAAATTGATGGCTTAGGATTTAAACTTTATTATTCTGGTAAGAATAAAAATAAAAATAAAGGGTATAATTCTAAATAAGAGCTTAAAGAATCATGTAGTGAAAGTTAAGAAAAATGATGATAAATTTATAGTTTTAAAAATTATAATAAATGAAATGATTATTAACATTGTAAGTGTTATGTCCTTCAAATAAGTTTGGTTGTTAGCATAAAAGGAAAATTTTTGTACTGATTTGAAAGAGTTAATTCAAGAGATACTTCATGAGGAAAGATTATTTATCAGAAGAGATCTGAATAGACAGTTGGAAATGTTGTTGAGGAATTTAATAGCATTCATGATCGATATGATTCTGGAGAGACAAATGAAGAGGGTAAAATTATTTTAATTTTTTTTTAACGTATGATCTTGTAATTGTTAATATTTTACTCGAGAAAAAAGATGAGCATGTTATCACTTATAAGAATAGATTTTCAAGAACTTTGATTGATTATTTTCTTATAAGAAAATGAGATCATTTGGATTATAAAAATTGTAAAGTCATTCTAAGTGAATGTTTGACTACCCAATATCGATTAATAGTTTTAGATTCCAATATAAAGTATTAGAGAAGGAATAATAAGGTGAACACTATTCTCGGACTCGATGGTAGAATTTAAAAAATGAGAACATATGTATCTTTAAGAAGAAGATTCTAGAACTTAGGCAGTGGAATATTAACATGGAAAGTGATCTTATGTGATTGATGGTTATGAAAAATGATCGATTTAATTGAATGTTAGCATTAAAAAATAAAATGGAAATTGCTTCTATGTCTAGCGTATTACTGAAGCTAAAAGTTTGAGAGGCTTTTTTTGAGAAATATTTGGGTGGCTTTAAAGAACATGAAATGTGAAAAAGCAGTAAGACCAAATAATATTTTATTAGATGTTTGAAATCGTATGAGAAATAAATTAGTTTTTTGGCTCATTAGGTTATTTAATATGATTTTAAAAATCAAAATGATATCAAATGAATGGAGAAAGAGTACATTAGTATTTATTTATAAGAATAAAAATAATATATAAAATTATGTTAGTCATAGAGGAATTAAATTAACGAGTTATACTTCAAAATTTTGAGAAAAAGGTGAACATAACATTTAGAAATTTAGGTAAAGAAGAATTTTTCGTATTTAGTTTTTATCGATTTAAAAAAAGTTTATATAAAGTCTAATGAGAAGTGCTTTATGGAGTTTTAGAGAAAAAAATTGGTAGCTTTACTTCTATTCGAGTTATTAAAAATATGTATAAAAGAGCTATTAACATATGAGAATTTGATTAAGGATTTTTCTCTTAAATTGGTTTACACTAAGGCTCAGTTTTATGTTCATTTCTTTTGCTTTTATTATAGTGGTCTTGACTGAATATATTCAAAAAAAAAGTGCTTGGATGTATATTTTTTACAGATAATTTTCGTCTGGTTGATAAAATTAGAGATGGGCTAAAGCGAAGCTCGAGTTATAAAGGAATAATTTAAAATTGAATATATGAAATGCAAGTAGAGGTTGAGCGTAGCAAGTTTGCATGATGGGTCAAAGGAGTTTATAAAGCCTTCAAGAGTGAGAACAAGACTTGTGTGGTTGAAAGACTTTGTGGCATTGGACTTCATGACATATTGCATCAAGAAAAGACAGTTCATTTGTTGAATGAAAATAAATGTATTTCTATGACACGACTCATAGGGACATAGGGTCATTTTATTGTTTCTTCTGGTTTCATTTTGTCTTTTTAGATGTTCATTCAGGTAAAGGGGATACCCGTGTAACCCTCAGAATGGTCTCATAGTCTGTAACTCTTATATTAGATACTGGAAATGAAGATGGCATGTTGAGTTTGCTACCCATTTTTCTCTTCATTCTCTTGTTTTCTTTCTCTGGATTTGTATGCATCCTCAATTGCCCAGTTGTTCTTCATTAGAGCAGGCAACCAAGTTATCCAATAGTAAGCAACCAATTTCTTACTTGCTTACTTATTGGCACTTACGGAGCAGTTATATTTCATTCTGCCTTTCTGCCAAAATCTGAGATTCCATTCAATCAAATTACCCAACAGCTTTGTAGACAACCAACCATTGGTGCAACTGGTTGCTGTGCTTTGGATTATGATGATATAAAGAGGGACTAATTTGGAAGAATTGTCGATTTAGTTGAAAAGAATGACACCAAAAGATTGCACTTGGGTATTAGCGACTGAATTCCTATAGGATTATCCTTGTTTTGTCCTTGAAGGCAAGACTTTGTGATAGTCGATATCAACAAAAAATAATTCGTTACAACCACCACCACCAAGACTTCCTTGCTTATTGGCACTTACGGGGCAGGCCTATGTTCAACAAAAGATAGTTCATTACCACCACCACCACCACCACCATTTAGCTAGTTTTAAAGTCATTCTGTATTGTTCGTTAGTCGAATGAAAATAAATGTAGTTGTACAACACAACTCATAGTGACGTAGGGTCATTTTATGGTTTCTTGTGGGACCATTTTGTTATTTTAAATATCCATGTAGTTATGAAGGAATACACGTGTAACCCTCGGATTGGTCTTGTAATGGGAAAACCTTATATAAGCATATTCAGTAATAAAGGGGCATGCAAAGTTTGCCCAATTTTCTCCTTTTCATCTTCTTCCTTTGGAGTTCAGGCGTCCTCGAATTCACTAGTTCTTCTTCAACTTACTATTTGAGCTGTCAATTTGCATGGCCTTTTTTTGCTCAAAATGCTTACTTCTTCGAGGTAAAAGGTTGCATTTGATGCTTATCTTCTGATCTTCATGCCTCATTCATTATAAAATCGAAATGTCGTGTTTTTTGTATTTTGCCTTTTTGAACTATTTTGTTGCAGTTATTTTTAGGTTTTTAATCGTGAGCTTTATTTATGCACATTTTTTTGTTAATATTTTTATGGGTGTTATATATAATATTAAGGGCCTTAACAAATAATAATGGGACTTTTCTTATCCTGGGCCTTGTTCTAAGAGTGTTTTCCATCAAAAATGTCACCCCATTTTTTATGGTATTATTTTTTGGTATCGTTAGGACATTCTACCATAGTATAGTTCTTTTTAGAACTCGGATTTGCGGATAATTTGTAGGGCTTGAATTGGGCTACTATTGTTCAGGATGCCTATTATTTCATTGTCTATGTTTAGTGTGAGCCCTTAAACACCCGCAACCCATCCTAAAAATATCCAGTTATTTTTTTTAAATTTATTTCACATCTTACATAAATTTTAACATTAAACATCAACTTCATTTCACATGCAATGCAAACTGTAACACAAAAAATCAACTTTATTTCACATCCAACACAAATATCAATATTAAATTAACTTTATTTGACATTATAATATTAAAATATATTTTTTCTCTTTTTCCTCAAAACAACTCATTTCAACTCCGAAACATACTCCTACCAAACAATGCCATCAAATTTCTATCATGGCTATTTGTTACTTCATAAATTCTTGGAAATTGTTTTTAATAGCTGTTGTTCATCTTAGAAAAGTTGGGAAGTTAATAGAATATATCATCACTAGGTTCAAATTTCCTGTCTCTTGATATCTAGACCTTGTTTCTTGGATTTTGAGTGATGAATTTGTTGATGATTTCTTAATTGTAAGGCTTTCTAGCTTTTACTTTATTTTAAAATTTGTTAATCACTAAATCATTATACAATAAATTAATGATAAGGTAATCTTGATTGAGATGTGAGGAGTAGAACCATATGCTTCTCGCTAAAACATGACCACTCTACCGTGTGTACTACAAAATATGATTATTTTCATGTATTTATATTTATGTTTTGTATTTGAATGTCTCCGTGCTAGTTTTTCTTTGATTTGTTGTATCATCGAATTCGTATTGTATTGTATCTATATTACTTATATCATGCTCATACTTCATAGAAGAGGAGAAATAGACTAGGTTTCTTGTATTATGCATTCTAAATTGCCATTCACACGAAAATTTATGATATTTTTAATTTGTGCTTGTCATCGATCCAAAGCACCACCTATGTTGAGACGGTTGATACTGTGATGAAAGTCCCTCTTTTGTCCTTTATTTGAAGTGCAAATCATATTTAACAGAATTCAACTCTTGTTGAACAAATTATGGCTTCAAATATAGTATAGAGGTTTCATTCTCAAGTCTTCAGATTGTGGTGAGTGCGTGGAGTTGCGTGGGTAGAAAGTAGGAAGTGATAATTGCATGTCTACGGCCCTGTTTGGTGCGAGGATCAAAATAGTATTAGTTTAAAAAATAATAATAATAAATAAATAATTTTTTTAATTATTCTACATAAATTTCAATGTAAAAAAATATTATTTTATTTCACATACTCAATAATTTTCAATAAAAATATGTATTTTATTTCACATCTTACACTAAAATACTCGATTGTGTAGGATGTGAAATAAAGTTGATATTTTTATTGAAAATTATTGAGTGTGTGAAATAAAATAATTTCTTTATATTGAAATTTGTGTAGAATGATTAAAAAAATTATCTATTATTATTATTTTTTAAACTAGTACTATTTTGGTCTTGATTTTTGTCCTCACGCCAAACAGGGCCTACAAGAACTGTCCGGAAGAATTGGCCCCAACGCGCTAATAGACTTGCTGGTGTCCAAATGGACCTACGGTCAATTGCTTGGCCGGTTGTGCAATCAGTTGGCCTGCCAAAAACTATTTTTGAGCTACGTTTGCCTGATTTCACTTGTTTGAGCTTCAAAATGACTCAAATCACTTCTGGGTCACAGATACACCCATAACCTCTAAAAGACATCCAACTATTAGTGGGCTTTCTCATCAATAAAATTTAGGTCCAAATAAGAGACTCAAATAACATAAAACAAGGATAACTATGTACATGATGTGGTAATATGACATGATCTATGCTTGGATGCGAAAATCAAATGGACAGAATGGCACATAATGGTAAATTTTTTTTATTTGGGAAATTAATGTTCTAGTTCACTGTCATTTGACAGTGTGTATGGTATGTTAAGGTTGTTTGGGATAATGTAATCCAATAGCATCAGAATGATATAGCAAGTTTTTTAGAAAATTCCTTTTATATATTCGTTCATTTATGCTCATCATACTTTGTGTGGAACAATTGTAGTTTGCCTCTTTTTTAATTTTATATTTTTATTTATTTTCTTTCGTCTTCTACCATTTGGTGGTCTATTTTGGTTGGTCTCACCTTGATCCCATTGCCAAGTGTGATCGAGTCCCTGCTAAAGTCTCAAAACCATTGGCTTGGTAGAAAACCTCTCATATCTGCAATTAATTTTTCTCCCCACTTTAATTATTTGCGGTTATATTTGATCCCTCGTCCCCATTGTATGAGAGAATGCCACAACCAAATTGGGCTAAAGATATATAATTTTTGGTTGTATACGCACTTGTAGGTTGTCTTCTGGTAATGATATATAATTTTTGGGTTTTGGTTTTTGGTTAAGCCATTATTGAATATGTACCTTAACAGTTTTTCTTGGAAATTAACTCGATGTTAACACGCTGTATCCTAGTAACCTATTTGTTGTGATATGTTCTTTTGATCGTTGCATTCTCTCAATTAAGCATTTTAATTTCTTCTGTGATGCTTTTGGCTGTTTGTTAAACGTTTTGTGTTCTTCTGTTGTTAATACATATTCTATCTTCATATCTCTGTAGGGATGTTGAGTCTCAACCAAATTCTTGTAAGTAATTCATTATTTCTTATTTCAATTTATCTGCTTAAAATTGTTTCTTTTTATTTGTTTTTGTTTATTTCTTCTCTATTTCTGCTACAAATAGATCATGAGCCATTGGGCAGTGGGACATTCCGAGACCACTCAAGTTCTACTGGTGGCACACATGTTTGTCCTTACCTAGCTGGGCTTGGTTTTCCTCACTCTACACATGCGGCACCTTCAAGTTCTTCAGACTCTGTTCCCGAGAACACTCCTTTCCACCGCCATTCCCAAACATCAGCTGAAATACTAAATCCACATAGCTTCTCTGCAACTCAGCCCCAAAATCACAACTGGCAGCAGCAGCCACCCTCAAACTCAGTGCCTTTGGTTGGAAATTCTGATCAACCTACTGCCCAGTTTGGTCTGAGGTTACCTAGAAATGACACCACCAACCAGCAGAGATTGGGATCTTTTGTGCATTCCCGTCCCCTTATACATGGGTAGGATCTTACCTAAACAATTTTTTCTAGTGTTATTTTTCATCTTGTATTTATTTTTTGGTGAAGATTTCCATGGAGATACTCAGTCATAAGGGAAGCTCACCCTCTAAATTTATACATAGGGAGAATTACATTCCCTATAAATCTTAGGGAAGCCAAATCTTTGATAATATAGACAAACCTACCAATTCTGTTACACCAAAAAAAATCTCTTGAGTTTAAAGCGCTTAGAATTTAATGTATGTGACGGGAAAGAGTTGAGATATCTTAGCAAATTATGAATGTAATCTCCAATTATTTGACCTTAAGGACATGCTCCCAATTCTTTTAAAGACCAGATAGAAACCTAGATTTGTTTTGTTGCTTGTAAAAGAATTTAGTCCTTGCGTTTAAAAGAATTAAACCCTGTGTTTAATTAGCCAAGATTTCAGGGGAGTGCATGTAATTTTTTCAAATTTCAAAAGGAGCGTATAGATCAACCCAAATAGGGTTCAACTCTAATGTTAAAACCTGCTAATGGTAAGGTAACAAGAGGCTATTGTTTGGTATCAAAATAGTTGGTGGGGCATTGTATGTTCTATCGAAAAATGGAGGGTTAAATGTATAGTTTGCTAAGATTTCATTCGTGATTATGTTATTTCCCTAATAAGCTCTACCTTTTTTTGAAACTTGGCTAATAATAAGTTCTACTTTGATGGTACCTCCCATGGTGTAATTAATAGTTGTTAATTCTGAATTTTTTTTACTATATTACCATTATTTAGGAATGTGGAAGCAAATTTGGCTTTACCGGTGTTAAGCCATGCCTTATTAAAATGGAGAGATTGCTATTGTAAATGTAGTACAAGCAAAAAGTCGTCTGAAATTATCTTGGCTATTAAAGGTTCTAAAAATTGATTTAAGTTATTATTAACAAGATATGCAGCAGTGAATTCGGGTGATCTTGTGACTTCTCAAAAAAAAGCTATATTATGATGTTGATCAAATGAATTTTAATTGTAATGAAACAACAACCACCACCAAAACTTTTGTCCCACTAAGTGGGTCAGTTTTATGAATCTTTTATCTCCATTGCACTCTTTAAGTTAACAAATTCTTATTTAATTGTAATGAAACTGAAAATGCTTATTGTGGTCTTTTCATGTTTGTTAACCCGTTACGTTTAAACTTTCGATTTTCGGAAGTTTTTATATCCTGTTTGAGTTTAAGCTTCTTTGAATGTAAAGTCAAAAGTTCCTTTTGGGGAAGTTTTTTTTTATGGAACCTTTTGGTGAAGTTTTTATATTGGAATTTATGTATGATTGAAATGAGGTTGATATTAATCCATTTTGGGGGAAAAAGGTTTAAGCTTATACCAAACAAAGGCGTGAAAGACCATCTTTAATTCATAATATAGTAGGCATACAGTACCAATACATCTATCTACTACTTCATTGTTTGCATGAATCATTGCAAAATCCTTTCCTGTTATTTCACAGGTCAGTTGCAGCACGTAGTGCGAGCAATGTCGTAGCCCCATCCATCGGACCACAGATAATAGGGGAAGTAAGAGGTCATTCTAGAGGCCATGGTGCACATATCTATCCGCAGTCGGTATCCTCATCATCTCTTAGAAATTCAACCTTTCCCCCAGCCCGGAGATCAAGGCCAAGGGGCTTGACTCTCATCTCTACCTCAGCCTCTCCAGAGACAGGTGGTTTCTATGGCATCTCTCTCTCCAGCTCCACTAGCAGAAGCCTCCAGGATGCAGGGAGGCATTACGATCGTTTCTATGGCTGGGGAAGAGAAAGCTTCGTCACCCCACTGCCGTGGATTCCGGTTGAAGGTGAGTCCCATTGGTGGGGCCCATTCAACCCAAACCAGACATCACAAGCCGGAAGTTTACTTCAGAGAGGAGGTGCAGCCGTAGAGAGAGCTCAAAACCGCTCCGAAAACGGCTACCATCAACGAATTCCTCCCCCTACACGAATGCCACCGCCTCCACCGCCACCATCTTTCATGTGACAATGATACCCAGAAATGCATCGACATTTCTCGGTCCTCTCGGTTGTGAATATTCCCCTAAAATTTGCATGAAAACTGCATGGTAATCTCTACATGGGAAACTCTTTATCTTTGATTGTGGCAGTTTCTGCATGGGATTTGTTATTTCATACTGTTATGGCTGGAAACTTGCCCTTAAATCCTGGAGTACGCTGGGAATTTGATGTTGTATTTCTCCCTATTGATTATCTTCTATGAGCCCTTATTTCAATGCCAGATACTGCCATGGGACATCAATATTATGCTTCCCATTTGATGTATAAATCAGAATATTTTTTCCAAATTTTTCTATGGTTTCTTCATTATTTCATTTCATTTTATTTCCTTGATTCTTTTTAAAATTCCCCTTTTTCTGTTTGCTTTAGCGTGCACATTGCCACATTAGATAATTATTTATTCAAACATAAATCAGAAATTCAAGTTTTGCAGGATTTATGTTGTGTATTTTCTCACCCAAAACTTATATTCCATGCCCTTAACAATTTAATCTGAGAATGATAATGATAAACGTGCGAGTAATCTGAAGCCAAATTCAAAGGAAAAAACTGGAGAGTTTTGCATGAAGAATTGACATTAGATAACTCATTGTTGAAGTGAAGAGTGTGAAGTACAATGGAAATTGGAGCTAACTTGGTGTTCCATACTTTTCCTGTGCGAGCCAAATCGTTTTAGCGAAACTCGTGAACATACCCTTTTTCGATTTCTCAGGCCTAAATGAAGCTTCTAGTAAATCCGTCTGCCTTGCTAGAATCTATCCGACTAAAATCTCTCGACTTTTTATCGTTTTCGCCTCTATTTGGGTCTAGTGAGTGGTGTAAAGTTGTTTACTAGTATAGAAAGTTCTTTCGCTATCCAACCATAGATTGTTTCGGTGCACTTAAATCGTCTGTAAGAAACTGCAGTTTGGCTCGGTTAACTCTTAACTCATTCATCGTTATAATGCTCGGTCCCGGTCATGTATGCTACGGTTTTATGTTCTAGAAAAACAACGAATCCATCATTTTCATTCTCAATTAACGGTGCACTTAGAAAATCAATAGCAAAGCCATACAACATAGAAATCATAGGCCTGCTCTATTTTGTCTCACAACACGGATATGAGAATACGATAACCTTTTTAAAAATAGAACATGATATTTTATTTATTAAAGTTTGAATAAAAATAAAAAATCATAAAATTGATCAAATACATGTGACATTCATCTCTATTTTAGTAATTATTTCTTATATTTTATATACATTTAAAAAATTGATTGTTAAGTTCATTTAAATACATTAAAATAAATAATTGTTAATTTAATCAAAGTAATTAATATGTTATAAATAATTAATTATATTTTAAGAAGATTAATTAGTTTGTTTTAAAAATTTTGACAAATATTATTCAAATATAAAATTATAGAAGAGCTAATTTATAAATTTCAAAAATTATGTTGTGAAATAAAGTGAAAATATTATAAAAAAATATATAAATAATAAATTTAAGAAAAAAAATAAATAAGATGAATAGAATATATTTTTATATATATAAGCATAGTAGTGTATGTAAGCATGCATGCTTAAATATATAAATGAATTATTAAAAAAATAATAATTAAATATACAAAATTAATCATTAATAAATAAGTAAATTTAAAAATAACAAACTCAATAAAAACATTCTTCTGTAGTGTCCTAGAAGTGTTCCTTACGTGTTCAGATGTATCCAATATGCTTTTTAATTAATATAAATTTAGGTATAATTTTGGCGTGTCCGACACGTATTTGAGAGTGTTCATGATGTACGGGTATCTGACATGTGTCCAACATCACCACGGGACCTTATCAGAAGTGTTCGTGCTTCATGAATGATAGTATTTCTTTTTTATTTTATGAGTACTGCCGCACAATCCCAATAATTGATTAATAAATTGACTGATCATAATTTAGGATTTTAATTCACTAGATTATTTAATAATAATAATTATAAAATAGAATTATCAAGACTTGTCGCCCAACTCCATAGCATTGTCATATTGCTAAGCTGATATGACATGCGAGAGAAGGAGGGTATTTTTGTCATCTATATTTAAATATAAAATTATATTTAAAATAAGAATAAATATTTAATTAAACAAAGTGGACCCAATTTAAATATTAATATCAACTTGATTGAAGAGTTTTTGAAATTATAGACTTATTTAATATTAGCCTAATATCTCATAAAACTTTATGATATTTATGCTCCGAGAATTAAAATCTGGACCAAAATGGTACTAGTTAAATAATAATAATAATAATAATAAATAAGTTTTTTAATCATTCTACACAAATATTAATATAAAAAAATATTATTTTACTTCACATACTTAATATATTTTAATAAAAATATCAACTTTATTTCACATACTAAATCAAAATACTTGATTCGAATATTTTGGTCTAGAATGTGAAATTTATATTTTTATTGAAAATTATTGAGTATGTGAAGTAAAATAATATTTTTTATATTAAAATTTATGTAAAATGATTAGAAAAATTTATTTATTATTATTATTGCTATTTTTTAAACTAGTACCATTTTGATCCATTTTAGTCCTCGCGCCAAACAGGGAATTTAAATTGTATGTGGTCTGCGCACAAAATAGTAAGCCATGCTGTCTGCTTTGCCTAATCCTCTTCATTCACTAATGTAGATATTTAGTTAGTACTAAACCATGATATTTGATAATTGAAATAATTATCTACATTTTATTAAAAAAATAATAATTATCTATGTGCTATTGTAAATTTATTATTTTTTATAATTTTATTCATAATAAATTATATTTTACATTATACATGTTATAAATTATAAAATATGTAACATTGAATATACCAAAATTGTGATATATAAATAATTTTTAAATTAAATTCCAATAGATAGTAAATAAAATAATAAATTTATTATGACATATAAATAATTTTGTTTATAAATTTATATAAATAAATTATTGACATATTACATCTTTCCATCTCCTCTTAAAAACGGGTGCATTTATATATCTTTTACTTAAATTTTTAATATTATATAACATTTTTTAATTTAAAGTTTTGTAGATGATAGAATATGTAGTATTTAAAATTCTGAGAGATGCTACATTTAAAAAAAATTCAAAAAGAAAATTTTAGATGATATAAAATAAAAAATTAAAATATTTTAAAATTAAATACATGACATTAAAGTTTTTATGATATTATATATTTCATTTAAATACATTCATTTATATATCATTTTAGTTTTATTATAATAAATATTTATAATTTGTATTTTATTAAAGTAATTAAAAGTTAAAAGTTATTTTAATGTAATTAAAAAGTAATGTAATATTCAATAACTATAAAATTTATATTTTTTTATAAAAATATAAAATTTATAGTTTTTGAAAAATTTAATTGAAATTAATTTATGTAAAATTTAGTGTTCTTTGTATAAATGTTTAAAATAATAAATGTTTAAAAACTTAATTATTTATTTATATGCTATAAAATCTATGTTATAAAAAAAATTTAAATATTATTTTTATAAAATTTAAATTATGAAATAATATGAATTTAAATAGCGATAATAATAAATGTTTTTGATATATACGTAAATAAAGAAAAAATACGCATTGCGCAGTGCGCCTACCGCTATACGTTCGTTTGTCGGCCGACTCGGCCCACGACCGAGGGTTTGCTGGTTTCATAGAACGAAAGGGGAGAAGCGCTTTCTACCTTTCTCCCTTCTGCTCCTTCGGCCTTGAAGGAGCGGCAGTCAGCCATGGTGAGGCTGACGGCCGACCTTATATGGAAGAGCCCCCACTTCTTTAACGCCATCAAAGAACGGGAGCTTGACCTTCGTGGTTCCTCTCTCTTCCTCTCATTCTCCATTTTACGCAGTTATTTTTATCCTTACGGCCGCTTTTTTGGCTCGTTTATCGACAGGGAACAAGATCGCGGTGATAGAGAACTTGGGAGCAACTGAGGTGAGTTATAGAGTTCAGTCTTGCTCTCTCGTTCTTTTCTTCGGTTTGTGTCCTATGATCTTTATGATTTTGGTGTTGGGGAGGGACTGCAGGATTTATAGATGATTGTGGTTTTCTATAGTTTTGATTTTCGCAAAAAGGGAGAGCTCATGAGTTAATGGCAGTGTGTAGGTTAGATTTATTCTGCACCTAGTAAGAGGATGTAATCAAACGTTGCTCATTAAGTGGATACTTCCAATCTACTTGCATCGATTATCGAAAAGCTGTTAGTGGCCTCCCTTCCTGATTTTTTCAGAAGCGTCAAGTCTGTGAGTTTTCTTTTTTTTTTTTTATAATAAAGACCAAATCATAGCTGGGTAGAACCTGGATGAGTATGACCTGACGAGGATAGAGAATGCCATCATTTTTGAGTGCTTCCTGTCTGGTTTAAGTTTAGATTTGCCTTCCATCAAGTTTAAACCCTTGGCAGTGCATGGTAGTTTTTCTTAACACCATGGAGTGAAAGATCTTTAAAGTGAAGTTAAAATGACAAAAATAACCCTTTTCTGAAACTTTTAAAATACAAAAATAATGATCTACTTTTGATTCTTTCGCTTTTGACTTGAAATATTTGGATCTTTAGATAATGATATTTTGCATACATATGCCTCTTATGCTAATTAATAATGTGAGCCGGAGTTGGTGTGATAGAATATGCACATTGCGGGAGCCAGCACATTTATCTGGGCGCTTTAATTTATTTTCGAACAAGTTTTATGAATTGGTGCATAACAGCAATGCATGTGATTCTTGTAGTTATTCGATCATAGAGTTCTGTATTTCACCCTCTTGTTTTACCAGTACTGCGATGGTTGTTTCTGGATTCTGCTCATTGTGCTTGATTTGGGCATATAATGGTAAATTTTTATTTTCCTTTTTTTATTTTGTTTTTCTGCAGGATCAATTTGACACCATAGATTTGTCAGATAATGAGATTGTCAAGCTCGAAAATTTCCCCTTTTTAAATCGTCTGGGTACATTGTTAATAAACAACAACAGAATCACCCGTATTAATGTTGACATTGGAGGTAAGACAACTAAGCAAGTTGTCAAGGTTACTTAATTTAGTTCTAATTGTTTCCAAAGGTTATCTTGTAATGTCTGTCACCTTCATAATGCAGAATTCTTGCCAAAGTTGCACACTTTGATCCTAACAAACAATCGGCTTGTAAACTTGGTGGAGATTGACCCACTAGCATCTCTTCCAAAGCTGCAAACTCTTAGTTTACTGGACAATAATATCACCAAAAAGCCAAATTATCGTCTATATGTGATCCACAAACTCAAGAAGCTTAGGTTGCTTGATTTCAGGAAAGTCAAACAGAAGGTATGATATTATTGCTGTACCCGATTGATGTTATTTTTGCTCCTGTTTTAGCTACTAATGTATATTGGCACATGAGCCATGCTTCTAACACTCGAATATGCGAGTGTGGACAGTACAAATAGTCACGTATTTTGTTTATGAACTTTTAGTTACGCATTTTTGTTTATGAACTTTTAGTTATGTAAATAATGCATATTCATCCTCATATCTCAAGCACATGCTATTCGCGATATTTATGATAATGTTGCAACCTAACATCTTCTTAAAGGAAAGTATTCATATTGTGTGATTTTGAAATCTTTTTAATCTTTACTTTCCTAGGATTTAGAAAGCATGAACACGATACGACGACATAGTGATACTATTCGACATGACACGCCGACACAACAACTTCCCAAATTATAGGATATGGACACTGCAAGACATGCCAAATAATATAATAAATATCTATAATCATATAATACAAACACCGCAAGACACAACATACGGACACAACAAATAACTATCTAGATTATTCTAGGATAAGGCTAAAAATTTTCAGCAGTACTGGAAAAACATTTGCAGATTGTTTCCCTTTTACTGGGATTGTCAGGTTATATGTACATTAACAAATTTGTTGGATAATTTGATGATTTTGGATTTTTTCTTTGAATTGTGTTACTGTCTTTTGATAGATTGGCAACTGTTACGTATGATTTTAAGTAAAGCATCAGCATGATTCCAGCTTGATTTATTTTTTTATTGAAGTTCAGTAACTGTGGCTTGATTACGATTTCTGGAAGACAATTTGCCATAAGAAATATGATTGTCACCCTTTTATTTAATTTATCTTTATGTTACATTGTTCCTTTTTTTGCCAATTTTTGGGAGGCGTGTGTTCTTTTTCCTCCCCTTCTTCATCACATCAGACCAACTTTTGCTCTTTCTGCAACTTTTGTGAGGCATATCATCATTTTCCTTTTCCATATTTTTCAGTTGGCCAAGCTCCAACCAACTCAGATGTTACCAGTGAGCGATTGGTTTTAGTGAAGCAGTATAGTAGAAATATACAACTGATGTTATGGTGAATTTTGCATAATGACCACTTCGCTAGCATATTTTAGATTTGTTAGTGGATTTTAATAATACTCACCAATTTTGTAAAAGAAGTTTTTTAATTCTTAACTTCTACTAGTTAATGCATGAAATAGCAACCAGTTAGAGTTTCTAACTCAAAACATGACACTGTGAAACTGATGTCTTTCCTTTCAGGGAAAATTGAAGATTTTCCATTTCCTTGTCTTTCGGGTCTGCTGGTATGGGATGCTGAATTGTCTTTTTTTGTTGCAACCTCAATGAAAATCATGGCAGTAGTTAGTAACAAATGGCTTTATTGTTACTATATCCAAGATCTGCCATATTTCTTTCCTGGATTAAGAAATCTTGCTCTCCATCCATCCATTTAGGATCGTATAATATTTTGCCAAATATTTCACCACCAATAGTGAAATGCTAAACAGAAATTCAAGCTCAAAGCTGGAATAATTATGCTTATTCCAATAGCAAGGGTGCAATACATGTCCTAAATTTGTATATTTTGTGGAAATGCGTGTATATTCTTACATTTCTCTCGTTGCGCTTGCTATCTCTTTTAATAAGGAATTCTTGAGTGTGCTTTTCAAGTAGAAATATCAGAGTTCTGTAACATGCTCTTAAGACCACAATGTACTTTTTCTTTAATCCTCTTCTTTCCAACCATGACAGCAAGATTTATCCTCCATGTGTCTTAAACTCTTATTTGCGGAATGGTTTCCATACTGGACATCATTCATCTTATCCTGTCTGTTTGATATGCAGTTTTCTGTTCTCATGGTTTTCTTGATGACAGGATAGGATTGAAGCTGAAAGACTTTTTGCATCTAAGGAAGCAGAAGAGGAGGCTAAAAGGATTCCTGCCAAGACATTTACGCCAGGTGAGGTTCTAGATGATACAGATGCCCCCAAGGAAGAGCAAGCTCCTAAAGTTGTTGCGCCCACACCAGAGCAGATAACAGCCATAAAGGTAGCTTACCGTATGGTTTCTGGTATTTTCTAAATAAGTAAAGATTCTATCAAGATGTTTGCTTTAATCATTTTGCAAGTGTATCGGTACACTATGTATAGTTGGATAAACATGTGTGTGTATACATAGATACATTCATACACGCACAGAGAGAGACATACAGGCACATACATATATATATATATATATAATTATATATATTATAGAAGAAGATGATAGAATGAGGGAGGGATATTTTAGGTAATTTGGTGATGTCCACTGTTGACTTCTTGGAGTGTCTATACATAAATGTTGGAAGGCGTTGAAGTCTGAACAATGAGTGGAAATGGAAGATCAAAATGACTGAGGATATGGATATTGCACATGATCTTGACTTGCACTTATTGAGAGAGCATTAATTTGAAATTTGAATATAGAGCTAAATGGAGAAGAGATATCTATATTGTTGACCCTAGTTGGGATTAAGACATGGTAGGATAAGTGAATTGACATATTTCTGGCATTTAAATGCTGTATTTCCCCCTTGTGTCTAGTTTTTTCTTACATAGGAACATGGTCTTTTCTGTGTCAGCAAACATGCAGACTTGCATATATCACCTGCCATCTAATGTGTTCATTTTTTAAAATATTCTGCTAGTTTATGTTCCACCTTGAAGCATTCTTTTTTCCTTTTTTCTTAATTGTGATACTTTGTAATTCCAGGTTGAAATTATGCTCAGCTTCAATTGCTGGCATTTAGCTCTTTTACTATTCAAAGACTAAATCTTTTACTTCTTATGTTTGACCCTGCAGCTATGATGTTACATTGATATTTATGCCAGCTTCTTCTGTCTTTTAGCATCTAGTTTCTGTTGCATCATATAGCTTGTGGTTGAGACATTTTAGTTTGTGAAATTTTCTGTATAACATTTCATGGTACTATAACACAGTGGCATGAAACAAGCTTTCGCCAATTCTCAGTTTTTATCAGTTGTAGGTCTGCTTTTTTACAATTGTCTGTTATCTCTCACTTAGCTTGACATGTTTGATTTGTTTTAGAGGTGAATAGGCTCAATGACTTTTCTAGCACTAGTTGTCTTTTGTTCCTGATTAATTTGTTACATTTTCCTGTGAGCAAAAATTAATATTCATGATTTTCCTCCACTATTGAAGGCCGCTATTGTCAATTCTCAAACATTGGAAGAAGTTGCAAGACTTGAGCAGGTGCCTTGAGTAACGCAAAACAGCCTTTTGTTTTTGTGAAGATCTGATTCTTTTTTTTTAAATACTTTTTACATTGATTAGTTATAGCGCATTCTTTCCTACTGATGCTTCTACAGGCATTGAGGTCTGGGCAAATTCCTGCAGAATTTCAAATTCCAGGAAATATTAAAGAAGCGGCTCCAACCCAAGCCAAAGCCCTAACCAAAGACGACATAATGGACACTGATGGTGACAAGGAGACTAGTGATGATGAGAAACAAGAGGATGACAATTCTACACCAATTGAACAGGTAAAATGCTCAACACTCGGAGAACCGTGGATGTCTAATTTCTTGTTATGCACGTATTATTACCTTTTTTTCCATTGATTGGTATTCCTGGTGACTCTTTACCTGTTAGCTTATATTTCATTAAATATCTGAATCTTTGAGATTATGCGTCTTTTTTAGATAGGTTCATATTGCTCGAATTATTAAAATTTGTAAGATTGCACTTCGCTTTCACCATATGCCTATCATTAGGAATATTTTCCCTTTGATATAAATGTTTGGGATTTGGGATGGATTCTCTTTCATCCTATTTCTCATTTCCAACAATTAGTGCATGCATATGAATGGAAATAAGATTTCATCAAATTGTCTTTTTGAGCACTAGAATTTTACCTCATGAGCTTAAAACTTACTAAATCTAAAAAGGTGCTAGATACTAAATGTGGTTTAGATAATGAAAGATTTAATTGCGGCATGATATTAAGTCATTGTTGTTTGTTTAGTTTGGTTAACTATTTGAAGTTTAAAGTGAAATTTAAATGGTGATTTTTTTGCTTTAGATATGATGCATGATATGAAATAAAGTTATTAGTTTAAAATAAGTATAAGATGTGAAATATAGTTATTTTCTTGGCGTGTTTGTAGGAAGTGAAAAAAGTTATTTTATTAATTTAAAATTTATGTAGGATGTGAAATTTTAATCTTCAATTTTATGTAAGGTGTTATTTGCCAGGTTAAATATAACCTATGAAGCGCTAGTACGATGTGATGATATGCATAAAATATGGTACATATACGACAATATGACAAACTTCTTCAAAAAAGTATGATATAGATACGCCAGGATAATGACTGTTATATATGTGTGTGTGTATAATACATTATATTTTCATTTTTAAGGTGTGGCTTATATGACATATTAGAATAATTTATACACCTTATTGATGTGAATTTTAAAAATATCTTTTGAATTTTCTTTAAATTTATTATTTTTTTAACATTCTTGATACCACTAAAAATAATATTTTGACAATCCAACTTAAAAAAATAAAATATTTTTCAACAACTATTGAATTTTAAAAAATCTTAAATTTAAAATAACCTCTTAAAGTTTATTTATTTGTTTCCTTGCCTATCAAGAATTTTTTAAGGGTTTATATATCAGTAGATTAAGTTTAATTTCAATTTAAATTGAACCAAAATCATTTAGCTCAGTGCAAACAAGATGCAATTAATAATAATATAGATGTATTTTGAACTCAGACATATTGATCTAATTAAAGTAGATGCATATTCTCCTTTCTCTAAATCTCTGATGTAATAAATAGATAAAATAAAAATGTCATATCCTTTTTTGCTATACAAGTTTAATTAAGGTAAAGAAAAAATATGATAAACATTTAATGGAAGTATATTCAAATTAGTATCAATTGAGGTAGAAAAAGCATCGTCACTGACATCTACATGCCTGTGAAAAAGGGTTAGCTAAAGTAGATGACGCGGCAGCTTGCGGATGCCAAATTTATTTCTAATACCGAAACATTATCGTGCTTGAAGCTCTTTGTGATCACAATTGTTGAGCCCAGTGTATCACTCTCTCAATTTTAATGTTCAAGTCTATGTATGAGTTATGTTTTATGTATGGTATATTTTTTTATTTTTTATCGTACGGGCCAAATCGATTGTTCCAATATTTTTCTTTAATTAAAAATATCGAAAAGTATCATATAAGTATTGGACAATTATCAAATTTTTAAAAAATAAAATAAAATTTGATATGCTATGTGTCGCGTCAAATACATATCAACGAAGTAGCGATATTTGATACGGATACGTTAAGCTTTATGAAGAAGTAATGTTTCATAAAAGATAACCTAGTTAAATTTACTTGCTATGCAATCACACTTTTTTTATTTTAACAATTGCACTTTTTAGTGAAATGTAGTTCAAGATTTTCATATTTCTTTTTCTTTTTATTTTGTAAGATTTCATTAAATCTAAGAACTCATTAAGACTAACCAACCCTTAAATTGGAGACTTAAAATCTTAGCTACGTTTTGGTACCATAAAGATGAAGAACCTTAGTTGAGGCTCAGCCTTAGTAAAGACTAGTATCAAATAGACGTTATCAGCTGCTTTCATAATTAAGAGCTGGAATTTAGTATCTTTGATTGGGCATTTTAAGCTTCATTTTGCGTGAACCTTTTTAGCCATTACAAACTTTTTTTTCATGTAATTTGATGCACCGTAGAATTATATATATATATATATATATATATATATATATATATATATATTGGTTATCTTTTCTATAAGAGCTGCACTAATTTTGTGTTTGGCGTGTTTCTAGGACTGAGAATGCTCTTGGACTATCCAGTATCAATCCTGTGATATACTGTCTGCCCTTCATCAACATTTTGTACTTTTAATCAGAAGTCTGTAGGTAATTAATCATGTCTTCCTTCACCTTCCAGCATTCAACCTTGCTATGAGTTGTATTTTTCAGATATATTAATGTTTTAAAAGAAACATTTTTGAAGGTTGTTGAACTAACAACTAGATATGGATTAGTTGAGGGTTTTAGATGAAAAAGTAATATTTGACCATTTTCGAACAATTTCTTTTATTGTAAGTACGAAATTATTTGTAACTCGATTTGTTTTGATAACAAATGACCACAAAATCATTAGATAAATCTGGAAGATGTGGAGGATGTTGATAGAGGTATTATTGAAGTAAAATGCAGTCTGATAATTATATCCATTGGCAGTTTGTAACTCAAAAATTGAAAGATATTTCCACTTAAAACTATAAATTTGGCATTTTGTGCTAAGGATGTAAAGTTTCAAATTTATGGTTTTGGGGTGAAAAATGTGTTTTCATTTTTGATGGTATAAATTATGAAAATTATGATATTTAAGGTGAAATCTGCATTTGCTAGTATTTTTGGATGCTAATTTTGAAGAAAGCTAAGATGGTTTATCGTATGACTGGAACTTTGGGAATAATGGACACGTGGAAATTCTGGTAGGGCTTTTGTAGTTTCAGTGGTATTCAAGTATGATTTTTAGTTGATTCAACATGAGTTACTAATCAATATATTGAATCAAACAAGAATTGTAGATTTTATACATACTTTAGTTAATTTTAAATAACTGTATCTTTTTTACTATGGTGATAACAACGGGTCCTTCTAGTTTCCCCTCATGTGCCTTTTACTTAGATGCATATTTACATAATCTTGACTCTTGAGGATCACTTTACTTAACTAATAAATAGTAAGAACCTGCTTGCACATGGGAGTAAACTAAAGCTATCCAATTGCTATTTAACAGTAATGTGAATCACATACACTTGTGCTTGCATTGTATCGTTTACATTAAATACAGATATTTGTTTTTATTTTGATTTGGGTTTTTAGTTAAACTGATTTTATTTTGGATGAAGGACTTTGGTTAAAGACCATAAATTTCAAATTGATTGTAGTTAGAGAGATCTAGTGATTTTGAGGTTTTAACTGAGAGATCAATTTAGTTGAACTGGGGTGTTTTCTTAATGTACTAGTGATTATCACAATTAAAATAATAATAATATACATCTTTAGAGTACCATAGAAAATGATCTATTCCTTCTAATTTATGAGGAATTATTTTGTAATATCTTTTCTTCTTCGTAATTGTTGTCTTTGAACTTATCTTCTAAGTTGCAGCTAGTTTCCAAGATGTATTTGTAAGACATATAATCACACTCTAGCGATAACTTCCTTTTGCCCAAGATCGAAAAGCAGAAAGGAGGAAGAAAAACGGAAGTCGGTTGTTGAATGGACTTCTCCTATGGGGCAAGCCTTGTGCTTGATGCACCTCTGTGCAAAAAGCTCAATCTGTTCAGTCGGATAGTTAATACTTGCCCTTTTCTCTTGTTTGAGGGTGTCACTAATGAGTAATTTCACTGGTGTAGGGGATAATGTGTCACTCCGAGCTTATGAAATAGGCAATGGCCTAGGAGAGGAAGTTGGAGGTTCAAAGTTAGCTTTAGGGCCTTAAAGAAGGAAGAGGAGCTGACCCAGATAATCGAGGAATTCCTATGTCAGTTGGATGCTGAGGGGGCCTCTTCGTCTTTATCCAAAGAGGAAATTATTACTAAATGCAAAAGGAGCGTGGAGTTTCATATTGTCAAGGAATGCCTTGAGAGCTCCTAGACCACGTTAGAGTGAGCTTTGTTGTAGCGTGGTTTCGTTACTTATGGGGACATGAGGAATAAAAGTCTTGTTGAATGCTCGAACAATGTGGAGGAGCCTATTTACAAAGACCCTTAATTAGACATAGTAGTTGAGTAAGTCATGGAGGACGTTAACATTACGTCTGTCATGGAAGTAGACCTCCCCACTTTAGGGGTTACCCATCTTATGGATGAGGAGAAAGTGGGCGTTGAACATATTGATGTTGAATATGTTGACTTTGAACTGGTCATCATTTAGCAGGGGAATGCTTCGCAAGTGAATACAATAGAGCCAAAATTAGGAGGCTACCCTCTCCAAGTGATGATCAAGAAAAGGGTTTGACTCACCAAGCGGACGAAACACGATTGACAACTCTACTTGTCAGGATAGATTCCACACCGAGTAGCAGAATGGATGGAAAACCATAACAAGATGAAAGTCCTCGATGCAAATTCTGATAGCAAATAAATATGAAATAAGAAGATAATTATTTACTTGAAAAACTTTAAAAAAGGGGAAAACTCACGGACTCATCCCGCGAAAACTCATTTTCTTGGGTCTCTAGAAAGTGGATTACAAGAAATCCAATGTAACTCTTTCAAACTCTCAAAATAGTTTATTAAATCAGGTATTTAGATTTGGATGTTCTAGAGAAATTTATAAAGAAAATAAAGTAACAAACTCAACCCATGAAAATAGTTATGTGGTTGACCACATTGAATACTGATGCAAAGCATCATGGATATTGCCTTCATTGTCAACACGACAACTAGTTATTTTCAGTTCATTTTACTTCACATTTTGTTTTTTTCTTTCATGAGTGTAATTTGTTTTGATCGAGAGATTATGTAGTGAGGATTTATATGTAATGAGTGGGGACTTATATGTAAGGGGGGAAGAAATATGGGTGGAAAAACTTTATTGTTACTTAGATTCTTGAGACCGTGGTTATAGCTATTTGATGGCATTTTGGGAATGTTTTGGGATCCAGCGGTAGGATTTAACCTTGTTTTTGATCCAACTCTTGATTCCTAATATATGAGGGATTAGATTAGAGTAATTGGGAGGTTTTTTTGGCTTCTTGAGTTCCAGTTCACAGGCCGCAAAGAGCAGGGCGAAGGCATCCATCTTCCTTGGCCAATTTCAGCTTCTTTCTTAGATTTGGAGGTTCCAAATTCAAAGGAACCATTGGTGATGGGATCAAACATGGTTTACCCAAATTCAAAAGAAACTATTGGAGGGATTCGAGTCTATTATCTTAGATTTTCATCATATGTTTTCAGCTGAATTCAGGTTTTGTATCCTAGTTTGTTTTGTGAGTTTCTTCCCAATTTTGTTATGATTCAAATTGCTGCTCTTGCATACTTAATTTTAGCTCAGTACCACCTACATTTCCACTTAATTCTATGGTAAATGATAATGGCTAGAAATCAGATTTTGTTTCAGGCACTCTTTGATCCCAAGCACTAATTTGAGCAAATGTCGGTTTCTACGTTCTCAGATCCAGTGAATTGAGGTCTTGGTGTTTATATCACTTAATTGTTACTGATTTGGTGATCCTTCTTTACATTTCATGCCCCATTTTTTTTGTTACCAATTATCATACAAAATCTGATTTGGGTTATGGAGTATTGGGTTTAATGCACTGCACTTCTTTGATTTGATGAAATGGCTTCAAGATTTTTTTGTTTAGCTGGTTGACACTTTATTATTTGATTTCTTGTTTCTGAATGCTGAATATTTCTTGTTTCTGCTTCTTAGTTCTTGTTGAAGTCAACCTTAAGCTTGTTAGAATCCTTGTGGATTGATTAAGGGGGCGTTTCGTTCGTTGTTATTTTGATGTTATGTTATGTAATTTAGATGTCATGATATTTAGATATCATCTTTTGACTAATAATTTTATAATCTTATAAAAGATTATTTATAGATGCTATTAAATCAAATAATTATTTTATGTAGATAACATAACATAATATCAAGATAATCTTAAATTAATATAACTAGCTACTGCTTCTGCAAAGCATGGGCTTGCTTGCACTCCATGATGGTCACTATACTAGCAAACCTTGTGGATGGTTTGCATTTCTGGTCAACATGTAGGTCGCAACAATCGGGTCCTGTCACATATGCACTGGGTGAGGCCTATTGCGTGAGTGGCGGCCTATGATTGGCCGCCTGAACGTTCGGGCGATCGAACGTAATGAAATTTTCTTGTAAAAAGGTTTATATCAATGCCGTCATATCAATGTATTGGTGGAGAATAAGTTTGTTTGCTTAGGTTGATTTTAATTTGATTAAAATTAATCTCACAAGTTTCAATATTAAAAATAAATCATTTAAATTTTACATAAATTTTAAAATTATTATTTGATATAGTTCAATGAAAATAAAGGATTTATATAGTTGATTTTATTTAGTGGGATAAATATTTATTTTATTGTTATTTTGTTTTATATAAATTTCAATTTTATTTATATCCTAATCCTATATAATATTTTAAAAAAATTAAGTTTATGAATCTCAAAAAAATATCTCATTGGTTCTGTTTGTTTATTTAATTTTAATTTGGTATGTCGTATAATTAATAAAATTTAATATTCAAAATTAAATATATTTCAAATTACACATAATTTAAAATAACAAATTAATTTTTTTTATATTTTACACATTTAAAAATAATATATATTACATTATTTATCTAAATAATAATTAATTTTATTTATACTATTTATTATTTTTTAAAATTTAATTTTAGTTTTGTTAAAATTAAATTTAATAGGTAGTCTGGGCCGATTGATTAATGTTAATCTAGACGGGATTTTGAATATTCTAGTATTTAATATATTTTGAGTAACCTCGAATTTTTTTAATTTATTAAAATAGATTTATTTCAAGCACGAATTAATTTGGGTTAAATCAAATAATAATGACATACAACCAGAAGAAATATCAAATTATTCCAATTTATTTAGGGTAAATTATTTTTTTAATGTTACAAGAAATATTTATTCATTATTTTTTATAGAGAAAATGATTTCTCTAAAACAAACCTAGAATTGACATGAAGCTTTGATTCATGATTAAAATTGTTGTAGACTGGTCAGTTTTATTCTTTTAATTTGAAATATTAAGAGAGTTGAAACTAATTATAATTTACAATGCATAATTAAACTAAAAATATCATCTTATATGCAATTTAACAATTTAGTTACAATATTATTTTGTATGGCTAACTGGCTAAGTTGATATAACATAAGATACAAATATCTACTAAAGCACTATTTTTCATATCAAACTAAAAAGTATATGTAAAATGCAATATACAGTGTACAATACGGTCATCCCAAACATTAAAAAAGTTTTCTATGATATAAAGTGCATGGTGAATTTTCGAAGAATGTGAGTATTAGATGATGGTATTGAAGAATGACATTACACAGGACTGGTGAGAAAAGTTGATCATATCTTGATAAATTTCGTAACATTTTCTGATATATTTGATAGTCAGCAATTAAAAGGAGAGATTTTTCTCAATCTTGTTATAGCCATTGCGGCTGCTGAGGCAGCTATTGGGCTAGCTATTATTTCGTCGATACATCGTAACAGAAGGTCAATTCGTATCAATCAATCAAATTTGCTGAATAATTAGTCATAATTATTCTATAGTCATTGTTCTTCTATTTTCACATAGAAATCAAAACATAAGACTTCTATAGAATTAGAATATTCTAATTCTAAATAGAATCTAAAAAAAAATACAATTCAATAAAATAAGTGACTATCAAGAATTTTTTTAGCATGATCAGCTGCCAGATATTACATCACTAATCTAGATAGCTTAACAACATGAGAAACTATCTCAAATTACAAGACAAAATATAATAACTAATATGTACCATCCAGCCCAATATTTTAGATGCCTAAGAAAAACAGAATCATTTGATATTGCAAATTATCTTGAACAATATAATGACATTTGGCATCAAAAGTAATTTGAAATATTAAATGGTACAAATAGGTAGAAGCAAAAAGCGCGCCCAACTTTCGACACAATTGGGGCAAGCCACCACTACGAGGAGGCGGGTTACGCAATAAGTCCAAAAAAGGAAAGCTATCAGGTGCTTGAATGCTACAAATTATGACAAAATACTAGTGAAAAGCAAGACCAACTAATGCAACATCAAAATAAATTTTTTTCAAAGACAGTGAATGTGAGCTCTATATAGAAAAAAAAAAACTAAGGCCCTGTTTGGCAATAAATTAAAAATCATGGCTAAAATTACCCACGGTCAAAATCTTAAATTTATTTTAAAAAAATTTAAAAAATTATTTTATATCTCATCTCACACAAATTCAATATTAAACAATCACTTTATTTCACATCCAATACAATTCTCAATAAATCAATCAACCTTATTTCGTATCATACACAATTTTTAATATAACTAGCTTACTTTATTTCACATCATACATATTTTTTAAAAATGACTAAAAATTTCAATTATTTTTTTTTTTCTTATTACCAAACAAAGACCAACAGTCACTTGAGGGATGCCATAGTGGGAGTAGGGCCTTGAACTAGCACCTCAATGGGTTGTGACCTATGTGTTAATAAGACCTTAATCTAATCATCTAACAATGAATGTGAGTATGACCATGACCAGGCATGAATAGAACCACAACCTCCATAAAATCAACTAACATCTTGTGGCAAACTGTAAAACTAGCCATTCATTAGCATTGGAGTGAGAGCTTGAAGCAAATCAGCTACTAAAATAGTTGAGATTATAATTATCGATCAATAATGTTGCTAAAAGTAAAAAATATAAAATTACTATAAGAAATACGGAGAAGTAAAATCATCACAAGTTATAGAGTTTTTTTTATTAATGCAAATGCAAGAAAAGATAATCCATAGATGTTTTATAACCCTAACCCTGTTTGGTGCGAGGACCAAAACAGGACCAAAATAGTACTAATTTAAATAATAATAATAATAATATATAAATATTTTAAATTATTTTACACAAATTCAAATATAAAAAATATTATTTTACTTTATATTCTCAACAATTTAAAATAAAAATATCAAGTTTATTTCACATTCTAGACCAAAATATTCAAATCAAGTATTTTGATCTAAGATGTGAAATAAAGTTTATATTTTTATTAAAAATTATTGAGTATGTGAAGTAAAATATTATTTTTTATATTAAAATTTGTGTAAAATAATTAAAATAATTTATTTATTATTATTATTGTTATTTTTTAAACTAGTACTATTTTGGTCCTATTTTGGTCCTCACGCCAAATAGGGCTTAGGCAGTGCTCGGAGTGGTAACAAATACTACACAAGTCTTTTTTTTGATGAAATTATACGAATCTCATTAAAATAGTTAATTATATGCACATCTTAAATAGGTTCTAATATAAAAATTTATTTTATTTGATGTTTTATGTAATTTATAATAAACTCACCAACTTTGTTTGATGTTTTACGTAATTTTTAATATTTTAAATTAAAATTTATTTTTTAAATAAGGTAATATATTTTATTTATTTATTTATTTGCCCGAATCTCAAGCCGGGCCTCTCAACCCTACCCTCGGCTATCCACCATCTATCTCATGCACTTGATAGTCACCGGCGCTGTCTCATCAAGACCACGACGCCGGCGGAGGGCTTACTCTCTCGGCCATCGATGCCTACGCGCGAGGAGTTCGAAGAGGATATGGTAGAAGAAATGGAGGAAGAAGAGGAGGAGCAGGAAGATTACGAGGAATATGAGGAGGACGAGGAGGAGGAGGAGGAGGAGGAGGAGGAGGAAATCGAGGAGGAAATAGAAGAAGAAGCTGAGCAAAAAGAGGCCAGAAAGGAGGAACATTCGCCGAGTCACGAGCAATCGGCGGCGGCAGACGCCAGCGGCGATGGAGTGCATCCTACGGTCCCTTCCCTCCGCCATTCGGTGAGCGAGCTATCGCGGCACGCGGAACCTGCTTGCTTACGATCGGTGAGCGAACTTCAGAAGCTCCACGGCGCCATTTCTGAATTCCTCAACCAATGGAACTCTCTCAATAGTTCCTTTGACTCGATCGTCGCCTCCATCGAGACTGGATTTCGGCAGTTCGACGCCCTTCCAGCGGAGGTGAAGGATGACCGTAGCAAGCTGCAGATCGTCTGTGAGACGATGGATGGAAGGGAGCTTCGGAGGTACGTTGCCAACAATCTCTCAGATATTGATCGTCTTCGTCGCGACGTGCCGGAAGCCATTCGCCGGTCCCCAAACCCCGGTAGGCTCGTGTTAGATGCTATGGGCCGGTTCTACTTGCAGGGCAGCGCGGCCTTCGAAAACAGTGGATCCCTTGTGTCGGCTCGCCGTCATGGCATTCTTGTGTTGGAGTTGTATCTTCTATCGGGCTGCCGAACTGAAGATTCTTCAGTGAACGAAGAGGCCACGATGGCCGCCACTGAGTGGAAAAGGCGAATTATCAGGGAAGGAGGCACGAAAGCCGCAAGCCCAGTGGATGCTTTGGGTCTAGTTCTCTTGATGGCTTGCTTTGGCGTTCCGTCAGAGATTACGCCTAAAGTGTTCTATCACCTTCTTCGACTGAGTAATTTGAAGAAGAAAGCTGATGTGTTTCGTCGCTCTCATATCTTCGTTCAGAAGATACCAGGTAAAATAGCAGTCTGCTCTAATTTTCATCAGTTTTGCTTTGCTTCATCCTGAACCTTTTCATGTCGTGTGACTCGTGTCCATTTTTCTGTTTTTCAACATGGATGAAGCCTGACACTGGCTAGGCCCATCAACTAGTCATGTCCTCCTTGTAGTTCACGTATATTATAGTGAATCTTTCTTTATCCAGAGTCTTAGATTTGTATAAAATCTGGATTAGTTGTACAGGAACAACAACAACTGCAAAGGCTTAATCTGAAATTAGTTGGGCTAGGCTACATATGGACTTCGCCTATGCCGACCTTAATTGTTTATTTTTGTCCAGCTAGTCCCAAGCTCGGAGAAAACAGGAAGACTGTGTTAAGTTTACAATCAGTGTAAAATCTGTCACATGTTGATCTGCACAATTTAGGAATGTAAATTTTCTGTAAGAAGATGAAGAGAGTGAAGAACAATTCTTAAGTGGTGAGAAATATTCCAGGCTCTCCAGTTCAGTGCAACATTTCTGCTGAGAATGCTGTTGGAAAATAAAGTTCTCCCTATTAGTTTTCTAGATTCATGCATGCTATGCAACTTCTACCTTCCTGAAAGTGAAACTTAAAGGCTCTGTTTGGTAATAAGAAAAAAAAGAAGATTTAGTTGGAATTTTTAGTGATTTTTGAAAAATGTGTATGATGTGAAATAAAGTAAGTTGGTTATATTAAAAATTGTATATGATGTGAAAAAAAGTTGATTGATTTATTGAGAATTGTGTTGGATGTGAAATAAAGTGATTGTTTAATGTTGGAATTTGTGTGAGATGAGATATAAAATAATTTTTTAAGTTTTTTTAAAATAAATATAAGATTTTGGTCATGGGTAATTTTAGCCATGATTTTTAGTCCATTGCCAAACAGGGCCAAAGGAGTATTTCTAGGCTTATTAGTACAGTACATCAATATTACTCGGAATTGTTTCAAATTTTGGTTTCTTTTCCAACTTCCTGTTGACCTCAAGAAGGTGATGCATTATTAAAATGAAGATTCAAACTCTGGGAAAATCTCTTTTGATACATTGGCCTTCCTGAATGGTGGCCTAATTAGCAGAAATTAATAGCTGCACACTTTGTATTTAGCATTTGATAACTGTATCTGTCCAATTCAAGATATTACGGATCAAACGAGTGAGTCCTACTGCTAGGATATTACTTGCTGCTTAGTGGACAAGAATAATAGTTCAAATGAGAAAACATTGCAAAGTAGGATAGCAATGGGGGATGATTCTTATGTCATAGAATAACTTTTTTAAAGGGCTTGTTTGTTTAGCTAGGTCAAGTTAATTTTAACCATTATTCACAACTTTCAGTAAAAAAATATCTTTATTCAAGTTTAACTCTAACCTTATTAAAATTAACTTTTGCAAACAAACATGCCTTCATCTACATGTTTGGTCTTGTGTATCACTATTAGTTGGATTGATGAATGAAGTCTAATAAAACCTCAAATCATTAAACACTCAAGTTTGTTTTAATCTATCTTAATTGATTGGTTTTTGGATTTTTTTTTTAAATTGATTTGTGGAATTTGATACATGTGATTCTTGAGTTTAAACCTATTAACTTGGCACAAAGATCGAAGTTTGCTTGAGAATTGACGTGGATTTTAGATCGAATCGAAATTGGCTTGATCCAAACGAGCCGGTTAATGAGCTATTTTAATTGCTTGAGATTTTTATCAATCTAATCATGAGTTGATATAGGGTAGGATAGAGCAAGCTCGAAATCAAATCGATTAAAAAAATTTATTTATAAATATTTGATATATAACTTGTTTCAATATATTTTCTCTTAGGGCTTGTTTGGTTGAAGAATAAATTTGAGTAAGGAAAGAGAAAATATTTTATTTTATAGAGTTGATGGGAAAGAAATTTATTTTAATATTGGGAGGTGTGTAGGATGTGATATAAAGTTGATTTTAAGGTTGAAATTTGTGTTGGATGTGAAATAAAGTTGATTTTTAAGGTTGGGATTTGTGTTGGATGTGAAATAAAGTTATTAAAATTTATAATAATTTTAAAATATTATTAACAAATATTTTGCCCATTTTTGGGTAATTGCCAAGCATGCCCTTAGTCTAGTAAGGAAGGAGCTTACTTGAGAACCATGGGGTCTCTAGTTCAAACTACACTATAATCATAATTTTCAAATGAGTGGTGCCAAGGGGTGACATCAATATATATATATATATGTTTATTTCTTTTGCAATAGCCTAATAGATAACTATTAGAATTTCATTCTTGACTTTTGTTCAAACTTCATTATAGATCATGTTTTTGTTTCTATCTTTAACCATTAGATCATGATGGAATGTATAACTCAAGACATTTTTACCGAAGATTTTATTTGAAAGATCGAAAATTAATCGAAAATTGGATTGGCTTTAGCTCGGATCAAGCTTGAATGGATAAAAAAATGAGCTAGGCCTTCCTGGGATTAAGATCAGATCAAACTCTTCTCGTTTATATTTTTGATTGGGTTGAGATCAAATTGAAAACTTTTAATTCAATCTTGAGTCAAGGTTGAATCAGCTCCAAATCAAATCGTTAACAACCACTTTGATGGGTGGCTTGGCTCGTTTGAGTCAATGTGGGCAAAACATGAAATTTAATTAAAATGTGAATATATATATGTTAAAGTTATTATATTAACATCTTGTTATTATATTGGTTTTATTTAGTCTGGTCAATCTTTTGTTTGTAAATTAAACCAAAGATACATGCACGTGTAGCCTAATTGGGAGCAAGCTGCAGTAGCCTGCTAGAACCTACCAAAGATGATCACTTCAACTAAATTGTTGCGACATTTAGAATTAGTTGCATCTCTACTTTGTTGATTATCTGGAAGGCTAGTTTTCCAAAATTTTGGGATTATGGAAGCACATTGCTCAACCTATTTTGCAAGTTTTTTATCAGCTGTGAAGCCAACTATTCTAATGTCAGCATTGCAAATGCTTGCTTGCTTACTACGATTTTCCATGCCTTTTTGACACTGAGGGAAAACTGCTAGACGTGTGGAAGAAACTACTATGGATTCATTTCTTCGTTTAAGCTGCTTATTGGCTTCAAAATGAACCATTGATATTTTGGTTGGTCAACTTTGGTGACAAATGAAATCAGAGATGTGCACTTATGTTTTACTGTTGATCAAGAGTTATTCTTATATAGGGTCATTATTTCAATAAAACAAGGATATGTCATAAATAATCTCTTAAATTGGAACCATCAATAAATCGTTAGTGAAGGCATAATTTATGTAAGTGAAAACTATCCCCATCATGGTCCATGGTTCCACCACCCATGGCTTATTTTGTATTATTCTCAACATTGGCTATTAGTGAGCTCTAGCTTTATTAGGGGTTGTTGGTTTGAGAAAGAACCCTTGATTTGAATTCATCTGATTTCATTGTGCTTTGAGAAAGCATTCAAGATTTTGTTGTCCTAAATGCAGTTTTGACGTCAGGTCTTTTTGTTACCTTTGTTGCCTTGGTTGTGGTCGTACCAGTTTTAGAGCGCTTGATTTGTTGGAACTCCACATTTAAGCGTGCTTTTACCGGGGTAGTTTTTGATTTAATTGCCTTCTAGGATGTCCTTGTATTGCACCCACTCTGTCTACCAAGCTTTATTGTTTATTTTTACCAAGCTGGTCCCACACCAAGAGGAAGGAGTAAGGTTGCAATAGGGTTAACAACCAATGTTAAATTTGTCACTTCTTATAATGGATTTCTGTCTGTCCCAATTGAGATTTATATTTCTTTTTACCAGAATGTTGATGTTAGCTTGACACAGATTGGAAAAGTGTGTTTCAGTACATTCTGCTCAATGTTTTTTTTTTTTTTTGATTTCCATTTTGCACAATGTTAGACTTGATGCCACTAATGATTCTGGCTTAACGAGCTGTGGCTTTACTCAGTTTGGTATGGACCCTGCTCAGTTTGGCGTTAGAACTGGCAATAGTTTTGATTGTGCCTATGTGATTGTTGTATGAAGTTTATTATTTGATGATGAGCACTCTGTGTGCATTTTACAATATTTATTTATTTGGTGCTCAAATTTTATGGAAAGCTTTGACTTGCTGCAAATTATATTGGCTTTCTGGAATGTGATAACAAGCTCTATACCCGCTTGGGATTTTATGCTTGTCAAATGTATTTTAAGGTTCTGATTATAAGGCATGATTTGAGTTGAATGTGGTTTGTCAATAGATGTAAACTTGATTTAGTTCATTGAAGGTGAATCTGGACAGCACATTTTGCAATAGAACTGAATGACTGTAGAAGGTAAGATGATGTGAGCTGTGGCCTTCCTTGTCCGGACAAAGAAGAATTATTTGGTGAGGTCCGAATTACGGGTAGCGGTTGGATTGTGATGACTGTTTGTCTTTTTAAAATCCTTATGTTGAGCTTTGATAGCTTAGAATCCATTCTGTTTAAGCTTTGACAGTTGCTTCTTTACCCATGAGTTTTTATCAAATCCTTTTTTGCTCTTCTCTGCGACTAATCAAGTTGGAATCAAAAGGAATGTTTTGCTTTTTCTCTTGACCCTCAAGTATTTCGGGATATGATGTCATATTATATAAGTTGCAGCATGGTGCTAGCTGCTTCCTTTCTTGCATGTTGTGCAAACTTTATCACTTTAATTGATTGCCTTGCCATTATGCTTAGCTATGGGTGGCAATTATATGTAGAAGTCGAAACTTGCTTGAAGCTCAATCGATAATAACTTGAGTTATACTTGAAGTTGAATGGGAAGCTCAATTGTTTTTTCAAGTTGATTATCAACTCACACGAACTCATTGTCAAGTTGATTTGACATTAAATATAATTTTGATTCTTTAAACAATGGTTAGTTGCTTCATTGGATTTTTTATTTATGTAGATATGCTCGCTTGGCTTTTTTTGCTGGAGTTTGAATCCTCTATTGTTTACTAATTACTATACAACAACAACAACCACCAAGCCTTAATCCTACTAGGTGGGGTCGGCTACATGAATCCTTTGTTTCCATTGCGCTTTATCAGTTATCAAATTCATGTCTAAATCTAAGTAACTAAGATCACTCCTTATAGTTTCTTGTCATGTCTTCTTTGGTTTTCCTCTTCCTTTTTATACATGAGCAAAATTCAATAATTTAATTTTTCTAACTAGAGCTTCAATCGGCCTACTATTTAGATGTCCAAACCAGCTACGCCGACTTTCTCTAAGTTTATCCTCAATTGGTGCAACACCAACTTTCTTTCGGATATACTCATTTCTCATTCTATCCTTTCGTGTATATTCACACATCCACCTTAGCATCCTCATTTCTGCAATATTTATTTTATGTTTTCTCTTTGCAGGCCAGCATTCAGTACCATATATTATCGCTGGTCTTACTACAGTTTTATAAAATTTATCCTTGATTCTGGATGGGATTTTTCTATCGCACAACGCACCAAAAGCATTTCTTCATTTTACCCATCCTGCTTGAATCCTGCTAATAACGTTATTATCTATTTCACCATCATTTTGTATGATTGATCCAAGGTATCTAAAGCGCTCACTCTTCTTGACAATTTGATCACCAATTGCCACATCTCCAATATTAGTATTTCTTTCTCGATTAAATGTGCACTCTATATATTCAGTTTCTGAACTGAGATGAAAACCTTTAGGCTCTGTTTGGTTGGAGGCCAGGCCATGGCCAAAATGGCCTCCAACCATTTTATTAAAAATAATAATAATAAAAAATTAAGTATAATGTATTAAAAATTATATAAATATAATATAAAGTGAATTTTTTATATTAAAACTTATATATTGAGAATGAAAAATAAAAAAATTGTTTAATAAAATAGTTAGAGGCTATTTTGGCCATGGTCATGGCCAAGATGACCTCCAACCAAACAGAGCCTTAGATTCGAAAGCATTCCTCCAAAGCTCTAGTTTTGCTTTAGCTCCCACTTTAGTTTTCTCAATAAGGACAACATCATCTGCATGTTTACTAATTACTATAAGCAATTATTTTTTTGTTGAGATTTTTTTCTCTCAAATCTAATGTTAGTGGAAGTGCTGGGAGATGTTAGGCCCTTGCTTGTGCCAAAATGCCTTAAAGCATTGAAATTTTACATTTTAATATTTAAAATTAGCTGTGCTTGTTTCAGAAGTTGGTGAGGACATGTAATAACGTCATTGTGATCCTTTCCATATTCTCTTAATGTTGATCGGAGATTCTTATGTTCTTGTTTCCATATTTATTTGGCTCGATTTAGTGAAGATTTAGAGTTGATTTGGAAGAGTTAAAGACCCCATTATATTTAGTTGATTTGATTCCAATATGTATTTGGTATTTTATTTAAGTATTTTTTTGTATTTTTTTTGTAATGTCTTGGCTTTCCTAGTTCTGTAATTGTCAGACTAAGGAAACGAGACATGAGTTTTTTTGAGTATCTAGCTCTAAGTTGATGGAACGATATTTTGGTGAAAGAAAGAGTGAGAATTAACCTTAGGTTAGTATCTTAGAATAATATAGTTACCATTTATTAGAAAATGGTCTCCTTCAATCCTTCCTTCCCCACATCCATTCTTCCCTCCACTCGAGCCAAACTTTGCTTATCTTAGATCCATAGGTGCATTTGCAGGACTAACAAGTTCAGAGCCTCCGTCTTCTGCATGTCCCCCCTTGGTGCTTCGATGTGGAAGCTTGTCGAACTATGCCAACAAACCGCACAGACAAGTGGGCCATGTCTGGCTAGGTGATCAGTGCAGTCAGATGACTTTGCGCAGGTAACGAGTTAGGAGCGCTATCTGCGTGCATGCATTATGGTAGTGGATTTCATGTCGTTCTTCATATTTAGCTTACATGTGTGCCTGGTTTGTCCTGTATTGCTAATCGTGTTGTGCACTCGATGTTCTCACCCTGTAGCTATTGATCCTGCCCAGCTCATTGTCTTTGACCTCACGAGGCCGATGATCCATCTGACACTCTTTACAATACCGTCTTACTTTGGTTGTACCACATGTACACCGTAGTGATGGGCAGGAAATTACAATCAGATGTTTGACTTATTGGGCTATATTTCAATTACATTTGAGTACTCTAATTTCTAGTAAAAGTTAAATTTCTTCCTATGCTAATCTATTTCTGATTATTTGGCCTTAATTAAAATTAATTGCACAACCGAATACTCCTTTTGCTCTAATTGAGAAGTTTGATATTACAATTAGGAGGAATTATTGTTGGAATAATTATTTTAATAAACTCAATTAAATCGTTGATATCCTAGATTTGATTTGTACCCAGCTTTCTTCCTGTTAACATTATAAGGGCCAGTTTTAAATCGCTAGACCTACTTTAACTTGCTCTAACCAATCCCAATTTATATTAGAAATTAAAAAATAAGACACTTTAAATTTGTTCATATATAGTCTTTGGACGGTTGTCTTTGTATTTTTCTTTAAATTAAACAATTAAAATCTAAAATATATATATTTTTTGAATAGTTTGAAATTTAAATTTTAAATTGAAAATAATATTATTTTTATACAATTTGTTAAAGATAGTAAAAATGTATACAATATTTAATAAAATAAATTATGTCGACTTAATATCACTTAGGTTTACTTTTTTAAGAAAGATTATTAGGTCCATTAGTCACATTAACTTTTTGAGTTTGGTTTTTTTGTTAAAAAATTGATGGAATAGTAGTAAATTTCATTTTAACTTTCCTCTCTTTTTCTCCACACTCACATCTCCCTCTCCCTTTTTCTCTCCTTTTTGTTGCTTGCCTCACATTCTTGTCGGCACCTTTCCTTTAGGGCTGTCATTGAATTGAGAGTTTAGTGAATTGCTCGATACTCACTTCGATAGAGCTCGTTTATGTTCGGTTCTTCAATATTAACGAACAAGTTTGAACATAGTTTTACAAGCTCGAATGATAAATGAATGAGATTAAACATATTAACCTTCGGTTTATTAATGTTCGCGAATTATTCATATGAAGTTCATGGACATGCTTGATTAGTGTTAGAATACTTTGTACTATCAACTCAAGTAAAAGCTTCAACTGATAGAAAGGTCACATCCAATTCACTTATTATATTGTGTACATAGCACCCATAGGTCGAACTCAACCTCTTTTTGATAGTGTCACACCCACTTAGAGTATATCACATAGGGCGATGGTACTAAGCAGTGACATTGACATACAAGCCATTTAGTCACCATTTTTTCTAACAATCCTTCCTTTCAGCGCGTTGCTGGGATTCAAACTCAAGATCTGCTCTGATATCAATTGTTAGGATTTTTACGGTACCAACTCCCCTAAAATCTTAGGAGAGTTGGTAGCGCTAAGGATACTAACAATTAAAATATATGAGGTTGTTTTAGAGCTCATTTAGAGATTTTTGTATATTTTATTTATTAATTTAAGAAAAAATATCATAATTCATGAATTAATATGGTGATAAGCCTCTTCGTAAACATATTAATGTACTTGATCATAGCTTATAATTTTTGTATTTGTGAACTCAAATATATATAAGCTCGTTCGTGAACAAATTAACGTTGAGCTTGATGTTGATAAATGAACATGAACTTGAACAGATCCCTACTCGGTTCAATTCAGTTCATTTATAGCTTTATCATCATTGTCACACAATTGTTGTTGATGGCTCCAATGCCAAAACTGGCATTTGTTGTCCACAAACATGGTCTCTCCATCCTTCCGTCGATGCACTTTCTCCTCCATATCTCGCTATTGCCATAGGCTTCTCCTCCGCCTCCCATTCCATTAAAGTTCTTGAGGGCCTCTAAATGCTCTTATCCTACACCCTTCACAATTGCCAAGCCACCTGACCTTGCCTCTTTCCCTTCATGGATAGAGAAAGAAGAGAGTGTTAAAGGGAAAGAGAGGGGGGAGGGGTATATTTGTAATTATTTAAATAACTCATTTTGTTTCCTTGATGGTTGAAAATAGGCAGAAACTGACGAAAAGACCCGTTTGAAATATGTAAGACTTTAGGGACCTGATCTATGTAAGGGACCTAAAAAGAGTGCTTCAAAAACATTGATTAGAGTTATGTATTTTACTAATGTCAAAGATCTTGATATCATTTAACCTATTTAATGTTATATATAAATGGATTGAGTTTGGTAGGTATTGGAAACAAAAATGGTTTTCATTCGTAGGACCAAGGTTCTCAAAACGTTGAAATTGGTTTGACCTTTAATCGACTGCTACATCGGTCTGATTTGTCTATAAATCAAAAATAATAGTCGATCAAGTTCAATTGGCAAAACATTGGTCCGACTAGTGAGTCGGAGGAATCTGTCAAACCAATTAAAGTTCATGAATTTGTAAAATAAACTTAGCTAGTGCTTATTAATTTTTAATATGCTCCCAACTTAATTGTTTTGATTATCCGTGTGAATTGAGAGTTAACCCTAATAATATTTTTTTAATTTAATGGATGGCATATTATATAAGAATTTGGTAACTGATAGAGCGCAATGAAAACAAAGGATTCATGTAGCCGACCCCACCTAGTGGGATTAAGGCTTGGTTGTTGTTGTTGTTGTTGTTGTAATGGATGGCATATTAAATATTAGTTGAAGCGTTAGTCTTTTTTTTAAAATTTTCTAATCTTTGTTTTATTTCTAGATTAATTTTAATTTCTTAAAAATTATTTATAGTATTTATAAAATTAAAAATATTTTATATATAAATATGATTACAGTTGGATACGCAGCTTTAAATTCCTATCTCTTTACATTGCTTTGGTGTATATCTTTCACATATGATATTATTCGTGTTGATAAGACTAGGGATGCAACTAAGATGAAATTTAAATATTGGAAAAATATCTTAGAGTCTAATAATATTTATCTTAGTAGATATAAAATTGAATATATAGAGTGCTAATCTAGTCAAGATAGAATCACTTATATTAGGGAAGTGATAATATGCGATCAAGTTATCAAAAAAGAGTCAGAGATTTATATGCCTTGAATCAATTATACAAAGTGATGTGAAATAGGTGGTGATATTATTAGCAGCATTTATGTAGTTTTGTCTAAGTGAGGGAATATATTTGATTTATTATGCGATAAATTTTACTCAAGCTTACAGATAAAATTTATAGGATATTAGTAAGACCAATGATGTTACATGATGCCAAGTCCTAGTTGAAAAAGAAGAAACGTACGTATAAAATAAATGTCGCAATGATGAGAATGACAAGGTAAATGAGTGAAGTATACACAAAATGACAAGTTTAAGTTAAGAAATAAGCATATTGATAAGAATATTGGAGTAGCTCATTTAAGTTTTAGATAAACTCAAATAGTCGGGTTAGATGCCTTGAACATATATATCATAAGTTGATAGAAGCTGTAGTAAAGAGAATTAGATTATTGAATTTTGCCTATGTGAAAAGAGGAATGAGAAGACCAAAAAAGATGTGACAAGAAATTATAGGAAATGACTTTGCATACTTAGAGTTAAATGAAGAGTTGTTTTATAAAATGCAATAGAGACAAAGAATTTATGTAGCTTCCCCACATTATGGGATAAAGGCTTGATGGTGGTCGTTATTGTTGATTTTGTAAGATATGGATGCTCAGACGAATGGATGGTTACACGAGAGTTAATGACATTGTAAAAGATGATGAAGGTATGTTAAAGGCTAAGAAGCACAAATACAATATGACGATACGGTACTATACGAATTGTGTGATAGAACAAATTTTAAAAAAAGTGGGATACATGTACGTCAAGATACGTTAATTATATATATTGTGATATTATCGTAATTAAGATGTTGCTCAGATGACTATTTGAAATTTTTTGAATTCAATTAAACCTTTATATTCGTAATATTCTTGATACTACTAAAAGCAAAATTATGAAAAAAATTAATTCATTCTTCAACAGTTATTTAGTTTTAAAATATTTTATTTTTAGACCAATACCTTAAAGTTTATTAAGTTGCTTCCAACCAATTAAAGAGCATCTAGCTAAGATAAGAGTATTAATATATATCAGTAGATTTGGTTTAGTTTCAACTTAGATCTCACATAATTTAGTTATAAAAATGGGACAATTCCTACACGTCACAAAAATTCTTGAGTATTACCTTCTGTTTGTACTTAAAAAAGTTTTCAAACATGCCACCCTCTTTTTAAAATATGAAAATGAGCCTAATATTTAAATTTTTATGGAACATGTATGTAAATGACACAAACTAGATTTTTGACTATGATTATTGTCCTTAGTTGTGTTGGTTAGTTCATTTTATCTGTTTGTCCCGATGACAATTCTTCATATGTTTTGCCAATTTCTTATTCTTTAGTTTGGATACAAATTTCTCCTCCATTTGAAGCGACACCATCCACAAGCGTAAGTGATCCAAGGTTAGGTTTATAGACTATACACGCATCATCTTTTATCATCCCCATCTTTTTTTTTTGATTGCATCCCCATTCTATTTTTAGCATCATCACTTGGATCCTCAACTTTAGGTGCAGGGCCTCTACGATCAATGATGGAAAAGGCCAATCTCTCGAGTTTGTTTGGCATGAATCTTTTTTAGCTTTAGAGGATAGTTATTCTGATTTTCTTTGAGAAAAAGTGTATGATGAGAAATAAAGTTAGTTATATTAAAAATTATGTAAGATGTGAAATAAAGTGTTTTAATGTTGGAGTTTGTGTTGGATGAGATATAAAATAATTTTTATATTCTTTATTGAAATGAAAAAAAAATAGTTATAGCTAAAATGACTTCAAGCCAAGCGGACCTCGTTTCTTCCTCTTCTTATTATCCTCTATAGTTTTCATGTCCATCCCTTCGCGAACAATCTCTGTATAGTGCGGGCACTCATCTTTGTGAACATGTAGAGCCGTTTACATTAGTCCTATGATTGTTTTTCACTTAACTGTTTAACATTTGCATCATTTAATGTAGCTAGTTAGATATTATTCTTAAATTTTTCGTTTAACTTGATAGACATCTTTTACTGTATAGAACTTTTGTCATCTTCTTTCATGTTTGCCATGATGCCTTACTTTTATGATTGATATTCTTCTTTATACTTTTGTTCTTTTTTATACTTTCATTTTTGTGAATAATATACTTGAGATATTTAAAGTAATCACAAAAAATTGCCTTACTAGTCTCATAAACATTTTCTCTGAGATCTCCAAACCTATGCATGTATTTTTTCCTTTAACGTTTGGTTAACTATCCGTCTTATTAATTATAACTGTCATTCACAAAAAATTATGCTCCACAAAATCTCATTAGATATGCTTAGTCAACTTGTCTATCACTAATATAAAAAGATTAGGAGTCGAATCAGAATTAGTCCAATTGTAATAGAGAACTCCTTTAGATTGTCATCAAGAATTCTCACAATTGGCTATACTATAATCCATTCACATTTTTTAGTACTAAAATATACGGTGAACAAAACCTTTATGTTTTGTTTCATGTCTTTTAATTTTTTTTTAAGATTTCTTTCTTAGGATCTTTTTTCTATAAAGATAGTCCCCATCAATATCTTTCAAATATAAAATTAAACAGATTGTAAGGTTATTCTAAGTGAAAATTTGACTGCTCAACATCAACTAATAGCTTTAGATTTCAAGATAAAATGCCGAAAAAAGAACAGTGTCCTAGGACGTGATGGTGGGTTGTAAATGATAATAGAAATATCGTTAAGAGATAAACTTTACAAGTTAGGCAGTGAAATATTAAAGGGAAATTGGTCTTATGTAAGTTACGCTTGTTAATTGCATGTGTAAGGTGACGAAGGATGTGTTGGGAGAATTTAACGCAAAAACTCTAAATAATAAAGATACCTGATAATGAAAACAAGATGTACAAGAAAAATTAAAAGGAAAAAGATTTGTTATAAATATTTGATTAAATATAAGAATAAAAGTAATTGAAAGAAATATATAGTGACCCAATAAAGTCTAAGAAAATAATCTGTAAAGAAAGTAGTTTGTAATGTAAAAAATATGATTTTTGAGAATTTATATAAAACATTGAATACGAAAGTTTGAGAGCGATAAATATACAAGCTTGCTAAGGTAAGAAATAGGAAAATTAAAGATTTGATTTAAGTAAAATGTACTAAGGGTGAAAATCAAAAAGTGGCTTTTAGAAGCAAATATTCAATATAGATAGTTGAGTTATTTTCAAAAGTAATTTTAAGTGAACTAGTATCCAAAAGGAAAATAGAAACTGATACTACATTTGGCCTGTCAATAAAGTTGAAATTTTAGAGGTTTTAAAGAAAAGGAATTGTAGTAAAGCAAAAGGATTGAATGTCCTTCCAAATTTTCAATAGATGTTTATAAATGCATGGGAGATGGAGTTGTTTGACTTACTAGGGTATTTAATATGATTTTAAAGATTAAAAGAATGCTAAATAAATAAAGAAAGAGTATGTTAGGATTTATTTACAAGAAGAGGAATACAAGATTGTCTTAGTTATAGAAAAATTAAATTAAAGAGTCATTTTAAAACTTTGGAAGATGGCAATCGAACAAAGATGGTTGATATTGGGGTATTGCAAAATTAATTTGATTTTATGCCAGATAGATCTACTATGGAAGCTATTTATTTATTCAGAAGCTTAATGAAAAACTTTAGGGAGAAAAACTGTATTTGATTTTTATTAATTTAGAAAAACTTTTTGATAAAATTTGAATGAAAATGCTTTGGAGAGTTTTGAAAAAAAGATCTACAATGCTTTTACGTTACTAAAGTCATCTATAAGGATAATGCAGGACGATAACAGGAATGATAAGTTTTTTTAAATAGTTAACTTTGTTAACTGGCAAATTAATTTATATAGCGCAAAGTATTTTTTAAATAAAATTTTTGATAAATAAAATTATAAATTCTGTAAATTAAAATATTTTAAAATTAAAATTAGATTGGATTATTTTATAAATAAGAATTTATCAAATTAAATTAGGGCATTGATTTAAATTCAAACAAATTAGATCCGAAGTTCAGGACAAATATCTCGCAATTAATCCAATAGTAATTATCACTTAAATAAACATAAGTTTGCACAATTAGAGGCAAAAGAATAAACGAATAGAGCAAATAATTTTTTAAATTGAATAATTAACGATAAATTTAATTCAAGAAGAAAGTATGCCTTTTAATTTATAGGGGTTCAGCTGAGTCACGAAGTCAGGGAACCAGGATATAATTTTTCAATTAATTGTGTTTCAGAAGGCACAAAGGGGGGCAACAGGCAGAGGCACAAGCAGGGGCCCGTGTCGGATGTGGCCGGGAATTGCGCATCGGGGGAGGCAGGGGAGCACGTCGGGGGTGGTGGGGAGCACACGTCGGGCACGGTTGGCTACGCACGGGCTCGTTGGTGCTCTGGCTTACTCTGTCTACACAGGCATGTTTTGTTAGCGAGGCGCGTGTTGGAGGCAAGCGAGCATTGGAGGTCGGAGGCCGACAACCGTTAGAGATGGGAGCTCGTAGAAGGGGTGGCGAGCGTAGGAGGCGGGCACTTGTCAGAAGCGCTCGGAGTTGGTCCAAAGGGCGAAGAAGATGGGAAGATTTTTTTTTAAAGCAAATATGAAACTAAATTCTATTACAATAAAATCAGTTTCAAATATGGTTAGTTTTCAAATCTCTTATATTTGCTTTAAATTAATTCAAAGCTAAGTAAAATTAATATGAGGATCTCTAATAGCTCTAATTAATTTGAATTTGAATTTTGATTCAGCTCGTGATGTAATCCTGGCCGTTTGATTCAATGTGATCCGTGTCCCTATTAATTCTCCCATGGTGAGGGGAATTCGACCCCGTTGAGTATGGGTTATGTAACTCGTGCATCTCTAAGTGGGTCAAATCAGTAGCAACTTTTGAGTCTCCTGAAAAGGTAAATAATTTTCACTGAATTAAACATCACTGATAATCAAATTTAATTAAAATTATTTCTTCAATAAATTTATTCAATCATCTAGATAAATATTGAAGTAAATTTTTTTCTGTGGACACTTGTGGGTATAGCTACACTCAGAAGGAATAAAAAGCTAAGGCCTCACTGGCATTACTATTGAGTTCTGATAACTAATAAATTTGAATTATTGCAAGTTTTGACTATTCCCATGATCTAATGATAAGATTTAAATTTATTTATTGGACTTAATTTAATAAAAAATTTTAAAAAAATTAAATTAAAAATTTAATTATCTTAATCAAAAAAATTTCTACACTTAATAACAACTCACCATTAATTTCACTTATTTTATTTATTTTATAATATATAAATAAAGAGACCCACACATGCAACGAAATGCAAATATAAATGTTGACTAGACTATCAAAATAATCAAATGTATGCAGACTTAATTAATGACCCTATTAGTACCTACTGGATCACTCAGTTTGATCATAAGTATGTGAAAAGTAGGTTAGGAAGATATAGTTCCTAATAGGTGCCATAAAGTCCTTTAGAAATATCTGGTGAATCGTATAATCAACTAACTAGATGTCCACATGACCAATCACTCAGTGTTATGCGCCTTCTGTCTATATAGGTCTATAGGTTTCAAATCTTTACTAAATGCAGGATATGCATAAGTATGCTTGACTACATCGAACCTCATGATCTCACAACAATCGTAACGTATAATCATCGCAATATGATCGATAGTGACATCAACACAATAAGATGATTTAGTGGTCTTGGTCGAACTTAAGATCTGCTTTTATTTATGATTCAATTATATAACTGTTTCTTCAACTTGACTTTCTGTTTCTATCTTATAATTATTTTCCTCATAAATTTTCTTTTCATACTTCATGTACTCAGCTAAGTTAAGATCTGCTATATAAATGGATATAGGTAAGGAATCGAATTCTAATGCTTCAAGAAGATTGAAGGTTCTTGTAGAGAACTCATTCCATACTTTGCGACGGAACTAGATAGGTCACCTATAGTCTCAATAGGTCTAGCAATGAAAGTAGAATTAAAACGAAGAGTACTGGTCTAGCGTCATGGTGTTTAGAAACTATAGAGTTATCTCTATAGGATGAAAGAAGATATCTCCTCTGTAAGTAAGTTTTGATTTCATCTCACGTCTTAAATAGCCTAAACTTACCTCAAGGATATGGATCCTTTAAGTTTTTAATGCAATATTTTGTTTCACCAAGAAATATTAATTTTGCATAATTAACTTTCTCTAACCCGTTTCAATCATAATAATCAAAATAATGATCCAAATTATTTTTCTACTATTTATTTGGTAAATAGTTCGAATCACTGAAAAAATAAGAATTAATCATCACTTCTTTTATGAATGGTGGTTTGTTAGGTATGAAGATGCGGTCGAACATAGCTATAAAGTCGGATAATATAGTTTTGATTTCAGTGTCATGCTTATATAAAATCAGAATATAATGAGATGAAAAATATAATGCAAAATATATAAAAATAAATGTTTAAATAAAATATCTTAATCTAAACCATGCTCTGATACCAAATGATGCGAGACGATAATAAGAATAATAATTTTTTTAAAATAATTAGCAAAATTAACTGGTAAATCAATTTAATTAAGCACAAAGTATTTTCTAAATAAATTATGTGATAAATAAAATTATATATCCCGCAAATTAAAATATTTTAAAATTTAAATTAAATTAGTTCGTCTAATAAATAAGAATTTATTAAATTAGATTAGGGCATTGATTTAAATTCAAATAGATCAAATCCGAAGTTCAAAAATTTAGGACAGATGTCTCGTAATTAAGTCTAATAGTAATTGTCGTTCAAATAAATATAAGATCACACAATTAGTGCCAAAAGAATAATTGAATGGAGCCACTAATTTCTTTAAATTGAATAATCAACGATAAATTTTATTCAAGAAGAAAGTATACCTTTTAATTTATGGGGCTTCGTTTGAGTCACAAAGTCAGGGAACCAAGATGTAATTTTTCAATTAATTGTGTTCCAGAAGGCATAGAGGGGGGGGGGACAGGCAAATGCGCAAGCAGAGGTACGGGCATCGGGCGAGGCAGGGGTATGCGCTGACAATAGCACTAAGTACTACTGTTATTACTATAGCTTTCTCCCTCTGGTAGGGGCCTACAGACTGTCAATGCTTGATTAATACCTCCAGCCTCCTTCAGTTCTTTCAGTGGTGTCAGTAATGAGGCAGGAGCGCACTTTAGGAGCTACGAGGGCGCACATCAAGGGCTGCACACGTCTGGCACCGGTGGCCGCACCAAAGTCCTGCTGGTGCACTGGTTAGCCCTGTTTACACAAGCACGAGTTGCTAATGTGGGCGCGTGTTGAAGGCAAGCAAGCGTCGGAGGCGGGATCCCGTAGAAGGCTGGTGAGCGTCAGAGGCGGGCGCTTGTCAGAAGCTATCAGAGGTGGTTTGGATAGCGAGGAAGATGGGAGATTTTTTCTTTGAATGCAAATATGAAATTAATTCTATTATAATAAAATTAGCTCCAAATATGATGAGTGTTCAGATCTTCTAAATCTGCTCTAAATCAAATTAAATCTAAATAAAGCTAATATGAAAATCTCTAATAGTTTTAATTAATTTGAATTTAAATTTTGATTTAGCTCTTGATGTTAATTCAACGGCGATCCGTGACTCCACCAAAGAGACTCGAACATGGGTTTTTGATTAAAGATTTTTTTATTATAGTTGGGTTACACGAAGCTTTGACTTTAAGATTATATGTATTTATATTTGTTATGGAGGTCTTGATTGGACACATCTTCTTGTTTGATATGACTAGAATAGGGCTAAAGCAAAGCTCAAGCTATGAAAAAATACCTTAAAATTTAATACATTTTTGGTTAAAGTATGTTTTTAGGAAGTTCTAATTTTTTTTTAGGGATAGAAGTTTTAAGTTTTTTAGAAATAAAAGAAAAAAATATTATTTTAATGTTATGATGTAAAATAGAGATATTTAATTATTGTGTATTTTGTTGGATGCGAAATAAAATTAATTTTAAGATTAAAATTTGTGTAGGATGTGAAATAAAATTGATTTTTAATATTTAAGCTTATGTATGATGTGAAATTAATATAAAATAAGGACATTTACATGAAAGTCATGTTATTCATAAAACATTACGTGGTTTACCACCAAAGATAAAATATTATAAAATTATAAATTTTACATTATTTTTTTACAAAATCTCATTATTCTCGAAATTCAACTATAATGTTTAATGCCAAACATTAAATTCTATGCTTTAGATTATTTTAATACTAGAAATTAAATCCTAAATCCTAAACTTTAACTCTAAAATTTTAATTTTCGTAGAATATTAGCTATATATAAATCTAGTTTAACTGAATCTGTTGATATGAAATTTTCTACTATGGACCTGTGAATTGTACACAATCAAATATGATCTATAAAGATGCATCAGTAGTTTAATTATTATTATTTTTCAAAATGTTATGTAAAATATCTAATTTTAGAAAATTTCGGTGTGATATACGTAATATTTCATTTTTACGATAAAATACATAATTTTTCATAAGAATTTTTAGAGGAATTTAGGGGATTTTTAGCTCCAGCCAAATAAGGTTGGTTGTTTATCTTGGTAAATCTAAAATTGAATATATGAAGTATAAATTTAATAAAGATAGAAATACTTTTATTGAAGAGGTGGTAATTGAAAATCAAGTTATTAAGAAAAGAGATTTAGATACCTCGAATCAATTATACAAAATTACTGTAAAATAGATGGTAATGCTACTAAAAGATTCCAATCAAAATGGTTCAAGTGGAGGAATGCACCTGTTTTGTTGTGATTAAAAAATCTAACTTTAGATTAAAGGTAAATTTTATAGGAGGCTGGACCAGCGGAATTATATGTTGTTTAGTGTTTTACGAAGCAAAAAATGTTGCAGTCTCTTCTTAATCCCTCTTTAATAAATTGATCTCTTCTGTTGCTTCATACTATGAGTCATAAACGTGATGTTATGATGATGCTATCATAATTTTGTATGTCCTTTTGTTCTTATACACAAGAATGTGAGTACCCTTCCTCTGTTAGATATTTGTTTTGTCTTAAATTTCTTAATTGAAGAGTATACTCATCACAAATGTTAGTTTTACACTATAATAGGATCGAGCTCACAAACTATAAGTTCCTTCATCCTTGTTAATGCTTTTTTTTTTTTTTTTCATTTTAGAGGTTTGAATTGCTTGCATATAATTGGCATTCTTCCTTCAAGTCAACATTTTATTTTAATGTTTTTCATTGAAGGGTTTGCCAAAGTATATGTAGATCTTTTTGCAACTATTTTTGCTTGATTGTGATCTTTGGAGTCACGTTGTATTTACTAGTGAATGGGTGCTAAATATGGAGTTTACTGAAACCTTAGTCCTGGTCGGTAGAGCAGATTTTTACTTTGTTTATTAGCATAGAATAATTGGACTCAAAATTGATTATATTGTTTGGCCTTGACTCAATTTACTTTTAATTCCAGTTATGCATGTTTTGTCTGTTTGGTTTTGCAAGACATGTTTATCCAGGTTCATTTCTTGGACCATACATAACAATCTTAAATTTATTTGTTCATAATAATATTTTGGCCTGTAAGGGAGAAAAACGAGTATTTTGTAAGGTAAAATGGTGGAAGTTTCCTTAGCAGCCTGTAAAAGAAGTTCCAATGTGTATGCTAGAACATTGTCTGATGTCAGAAATTCTTCTAGGTTGGATAAAGAAGAATTAATGCGGCTTGTTATTGGAATGCATGAATTACATGATTAAGAGCCAATCCCCAATGAATTTGAACATCATTATAAAATCAATTTTGTTTTTTTCTGTAGTTGATGTCATGGAGGTTTGGATCAATTTTGTTTGAATTTCAGTGAATGCAACTCAACTAGTACAAAACAAATCTATTTTATTAATGTAGAAGTGGATAGTGACTCTACTTGTTTTTTATAGAAATTAATGAAGCTGACCTCTGATGCATTGCAGTTGTAATAAAGAAGTTGATAAGCAAGGAGTTGTTTGTTGAAGCTGCAGACCTCTCTTGTTATTTTGGGCTAGAGGACAACTTCCCTCCTCTTCCGCTCATATCATCTTTTATGGAGAAGCTTCATGCTGGCCCACCAAAGAAACGCCAAGGGAGGCTCTCGCCAAATTCATTAGTATGGAATACCTTTTCTTTACCTGATTGCACAAAGAGAAACAATTTAACTTGAAGTTACTAAATTTGGGATTGTGTGATTGCACCGCAACATATCCATTAGGTTGACCTATATTTTAATATTTTATTGCACTTTCGGGATCTTTGAACATCTATTAAAGGGGGTAATCAGGACTAAAAATGTAAACTATTTTAAAATCTTCAATTCTATAAGATTCTATTGTGCAAGCTCCGGTAGTGAAGCTCTCATTTTGTAATTTGTTTATAGCCTCGTATGAGAACTCAAAAAGTCCTCAAAAATTGGTTATAGTCTTGTACTTAAATTTAACCCTTATAGATCTTGGTGAATCTCCAATGGCAATAAATTCTTCGCTGCTAATCTGGCTTGCATCCTATAAAGCACAAGCATGATATAATGATACAAATATAATATAACTAAGGTGATACGATAGATCTAAACTTAGTGGGATATGAATACCTCAAAAAATGATAATGTATAATTCATATGGTAGACTAGAATGATTAATACACATTGTTGACATGAATATAAAAAACATCCTTTTAACATTCCTGGGTAGAGGAGAGCGAAGATTTAAATGGAGTTATTTAGAGGTTATAATGTTGATTGAAAACATTCTTCAAGAGATATTGAGTTTTAAAAAATTTAAATTTAGATTCATATTATAAAAGTTATTCAATCGCTTTCTAACCAGTCAAAGAATATTTTTGTGAGACGAGAGTCTCTAAACATATCAATAGTTTAGTCTGTTTCAATCAAAATTCTCCTCAAATCAGTTAGTTTGATGCAAACGGATGCAATTGATAAATACTACAATTACTGTGACTTAAATTTGAATATATTGATCTAATTAAAGTAGATGCATGCTCTCCTTTTTATGAGTCTATAACTCACTAAATATATAAATAAAAGAAAAGGCAATGTCAAAGTCCTATTCTTTTCGCAATACAGGCCCGTTTGAGGTGGAAAAGTCAAGTTACATGATCGGCGTTCGACGTAGCAGCTACATACATAGCTTCTCATGTCTACAAGATTGCGGGAAAGGGTCAGCTTAAGTGGAGAAAACAACGTATAAATGTTACATGCTTTTCTGCTACTAGAACTATACTGTAAGTTGTGTGAATCGTCCCAAAAGTGGGTGAGGTGGGTTAGCAGAAACTCCATCATGAGATACTATTATAGTCAATAAGACAATTTGATCAGAAATAAATGCATTTTTTTGTAGGTTTGTGTATAAGCATTCTACTATAAGAACTAATTGATCTAATGAACATGTTCTAGATGTTTTTCTTTGATTTATTAAAACTAAGCATGTTATCAATTATACAGAATGAACATGGCAAAAACTAATCATAACACATTAGTCATTAGTCTCATAGAACATTTAGTTCTCTCATAAAACATGGAATTTCTCTATTCGTACTTGGTCATCGGATTATTTGATTGCTAGAGTAGCATGGACCCTAATTTCATTTTTAGAGAACCTTTTTATTGAATTCAAATAGAGAAACCTAGCTATTTCGTTTTCTTTCTTTGATTTTGAAAGATCCGGCATCTCTAATCTATTTTGTAAATTCTAATTTACCTTTGATCTTGTTAAAAATTCAACAATTTGTACTGGCTTATTTGTGGGATTTCAATTCTTTATTATCACATAATCTTCCGTCTATTTCCTTTTGACATGGGATGAAATACCATATAGAACCGTTTGATCTCTGTTTGCATCATTACTCACATGACTTCAACATTTGTTCTATATCTTATTGACACTGGTGATAGCTTTCAAGATGCCAGATTATTGTTATTATTATTAATAGCTTTACTCCTAAATTATGTGGTTAACTTTTGAATCTTTTAATATCAAAAAGAAATTTTTGAATCTTTTTGTCAAGTCATTCATGTGTGGTACCGGGTTACCTCTAAATCTAGTATTTTTTTAGTGCATTAACTTATTTTATTCTATTTTTTGCTTTAAGGGTCATTTCATTTGGGCCCGAAGATAGTCCATTGATTCCACACAAGACCACAAAATGAAAACATGTCATCTAGCTCGCCCCTACCCAAAATTTTTCCACATGGGTCCTTTTTGATAGATTTCATTAAGTTTAATTTTTATCTTAATTTTGATAAAAAAAGATTATTATTTTAAAAAGTTAAAAATATATGTTTTAAGAATTAAAAATTAATGTTTTAGGCAAAAATGTAGAGAAGAAAAAGTTGAGGTTATAATAGTAATTGAAAATAATTTAACATGCTTTTAATACTTAAATATGTTTTTTTTAATTTTTAAAACAATTTATTAGTCAATGTTAAAACAATTCGTCAAAAACTGCTCACATGGAAAAAAAAATTTTGGGTAGGATGAACCCAAATGCCACGTATTTATTTTTGTGACTAGCGTGAAATCACTGGTCTACTTCAGGTATATTACTTTAATAATAATTTATATTCAAACTTGAAGATCCATGTTCAGGTCACTCTCGGATACACCCAATCACATGAAGGCTATTTTATGTCATCAATCTGCAACATAGTTTTATGAGAAGTTCTAGTTTTTTTTCAGTATTTACATATCAGAACCCTGTGAATTTCATTAATACCCTTGTTTGTTCTGTTGTAGAAAAATGACTACATTAAGCAACTATATGGACTGAGATCAGTTTTCTTCTTCCTAAACGATCATAACCTTGATGCCACAAAAATCCAAGGTGAGCCAATCGGCCAAAGGATTGCCAAGTTAGAGGAAAAGATTGGTGAGGCCATAGCAGAAAAGAACCTTAAAAGAAAGAATGATGAAATAGAGTCCTACAAGAAGTCACATTCTCCAGCAAAGAAACCATTTGCTTCAACTTCCGTGGGATCACAAGTCATATATCCTATGACAATGAACCAGCCAAACCTACTAGCTGCTGCTCCGCCTCTCCTTGATTCCAGTGGTTTTGGGACTGCCGCAAGATCAATGGTGAGCAATACTGCTGCTGGTCAACCATATAGCTGGAATTCCATGCCTTCAACTGGTTCTGGTCACGCAAGCTTTTCGTATCAAGAAAGAAGTGATCTTGCCCGAGTGCCGGCTACTGCACCACAAATTTTTTATCAACCAGAGGCTTCTGCACTACAAAATTTATATCGACCAGAGGCTTCTATTGCATCACGAAATTTCTATCGACCAGATACTTCGTCAGTTGGCAGTGGGGTTGGATATCCTGGAACCAGTCTGTATCACTTCGCTGATAAAGTTATCCGACGGGATTCGCCATACACAGACCGCAGTAGAAGTAATAATCCTCCTGCTGCCGGTGCATACACCGGTCATCACTGATAATCACAATCTGTCTGGTATGACCTTTTTTTTATCATTATTAACATAATTGTGTTCCTTTATTGCCATTTTTTTGTGATTATTCTGGAATGAAATCTATGCTACATATCCCGGAACCAGTCTGTAATTGGGATATCCTGGAACCAGTCTGTATACATCACTAGTAGTAGCACCAACTCTACTGCCACCTACCTTGGTCGTCAGTGACTAATCGACCAAACCATAGAGATTTAGTTGAGTATGGGAACCTTGAGGAGTGGGTTGATTTTATCAAAGTTATGGTATTTAATTAGATATTTCTTAAATGTACAGTCCTATCACTGTACGTCCTAGTTCATATGAATATGGAATTTTTCATATTTTATAGATCGCAGCATATTTGCGTTTATTTGGGTTACTATTAGGTTTAATGTTTAAAACCAAAATGTTGCTATACCTTTCTGTTAGTGTGGGAGGATTAAAGAAACATTATTATTATTATTATTATTATTATTATTATTATTATTTATTTAAAGAGGGCAGATCACTTGCTTTTTTCGAGTAGGTTGATAAGGGCTTTTGTTAGCATTCCTTGTCCTCATTCATCGAAAACAAAAACCAGGATATGCGGCCAACAACCCCGCAATGGCCATGTTGGTGCCCACTGTCGTGGCGCCTGCTTTTTCTTTTGGGTAAATTGCACTCGTGCCCCTAGGGTTGGAGAGAGAATGTAATCTTGTCTTAACTTTTAAGGTTTTGTAAGAGAGTTCCTTCGGGTAGGCTTTAGCATTGATTTTTTTGTCCCAATCGTTACAACCTATTAAAAATGACTTGTCCTTTGATTCTTTTATTGCTTTCTATTTCTTCTCTCACTGAGGATGGAGAGAGATTTTAAAATATAAAATAAGAAATAATGTTTTAAAATTGTAAATTTAAAATAAAATTAAAACTTTTAAATAAATACCTATAATTTTTTCTTCCTGCTATTTATTCCTCACTAAGAATAACAACTAAGCCTTAAAATTAAATTATAAAATCTTAAAAATTTAATTTGCAACATCATGTAAATTTGGCATTTTAAAATTTATAAATTTTTTTAATTTTATATTTTAAAAATCTAGAAAGGAGAAAGAGAATGGGACAAGAATAAAGAAATTAAATATTTTAGTGTCAAAATTTTGTATTTTTCTTTTTAAATTTGAAATATTTTAATTATAAAATTTTAAAAACTTTATTTTTTAGTTTTAGAATTTTTTATATTTATTAGCATGTGAGACATTAAAGTTTAAACATTTTACTTTAGAGCGTTAAATTTAAAGCTTTTAAATAATATTTAAATTCATTTTTAATTAAAATTTGAATTTCTTTATTTTATTTGTATAAATTTTGATTAATTTTTATTTTAATACCCAGTTATAATTTAAATTTTTAAATTTTATAGTTTTTTAAAATTTGAATTTATCCATTTTTAAATTTTGTTAATTGTAATTTCATTTTAATTTTAATATCCAGTTATAATTCAAATTTATATCTTTTCAAAATCTCAAATTTTAATATTTTTAGTTTAAAATTTTAAATTTATATATTTTTGAAATAGCTTCCGTCAAAAGGGACTAAAAAATGGTGGGAATCAACCTGCGGGGCTTATTTGTTTGTAATTATACTACATGAGGAACATCTCTTACAAAATTTTTAAAATTGAGGTTAGTTTACATTCTCTCCTCAACCATAGGGGCCTGGGTGTAATCTACCCTTTTATTTTTTATTGTATGTGAATTGGCCTAGTTCCAATCCAGAACCGATCCGGGTCTTATTCAAGATAGGCATTTAATGGGAATTCGTCCATTCTTGTTAGACCTCATTGATAATCTGTCTATGTATCATTGGCCTGGCAGTCCTGGTTGGAACCTTTCCAATCATGTTCATCCCTAACGATGATCTGTTTGTCACCAATTTTTTTCTTCTTCCTTTCTAAATTTCTTTTAAGTAGTAGGTTGTGATTATACTGTAATGAAATTTATGTAACATGAATTGCAATATGCTAACAACCCTAATAGAAGTAACATTTCAGCTGGCACTGCTACATACTAGTTTCAATGTAATGATGGTTATCTTGTTTTGCCTGCTTTTCTTTTTTTTTTTCCCTCTCTTTCTTTTTCTTACCTCCATGTAGCAGTTTGTAATTATTATGTAATGAATGTATTATTCAATAAGAATTGCATTATATAAATGGTAGTAACATTGTCTGCTAGTGCTGCAGCTCCTTACGATTGATTGATCATTATGGTTGTTTTGGTGTTTCCAATGTTTTTGATCTCTTGGGTTTTTAGGCAAAGTACTAGGTTGTGGTTATCCTGTAATGCAACCTATCTGGCACAAATCCCTACATGCAATGATGCAAACCCTAGCAGAAGTAACTCTCTGATTGCAATGGCTGCTTACTGTTTTTATCACCAGTTGATCATGTTCTTTGTCTGGTGTTACCCATTGTCGATTTCCTGCAAGTAGAAGGTTTTGATTATTCTGTAATATGATTCATCTGGCACAAATTACAATGTGTGAACCCTAGGAGAACTAAATATCTGGTTATCACCGCCCTATACTCGGGTTATCATCAGACTGTGATCTTTGTCTACATTGCTTATTTCTTTTCCCCTTCTTTGCCAGTTTTCCAGCTAGTATTGGTTTTAATTGTTCTCTGATATAGATTTGTTGGTAATCTGACATGAATTACAATATGCTAACCCTGGCAGAAATAACAGTCCTCTCTGGCTGTCACTGGTAGAATATGTAAGCCCTAGTTGAAGTATAATTCTGTGTAAAACAGCCATCTATTATAGTTATGATTGATTGATCATGTCACCTGTTTGTTTTCTCTCTTTTTATGAGATTTCCTGCTAGTATTGTGTTCTGGTTTTCTGTATTGAAATTTTTGGACACGAATTACACAAACCATATTAGATGTAGCAAACCTTAAGCCCCGCAGCCATTGGTTATCACTTAAGGGCCTGTTTGTTTGTAAGGTTTAATTTAACAAGGTTAAAATGAAACTTGAATAGAAATATTTTTTTATTGGAAGTTGCGAATGATGTGAAATAAAATTAGTTATTATGTTGAGATATGTGAGGGATGTGATATAAAGTTAGTTATTATGTTGGGATATGCGAGGGATGTGATATAAGGTATTTTAGTAATGTGTGTGGGATGTGAAATAAAGTTAATTTTTAATATTAAATTTTATGTGATGTGATATGCCGGGTTAAAATTAAACCAGATTAATTTTTAATTTCGAAACAAATGAGGCCTTAGCAGTATTATTATGGACCTGTCCATTGCTGCCTAGTTTTTTTCCCTCTCTCCGAGATTCCCTGCCAGTAGGATGCTGTGATTATTCTGTAATGAAAGCCATTATTTTCCAGATACTTCAGGATGAAGATGTCTTCTACTGAAGAAACGTGGCCCCTCATCTAACAAGGTAAATTATGCTGATCCCTGAAGGAAACCTCTGCAAATGATTGATCGTTTTGATTGATGTTTTTGAAACAAAGAAGTGCAAGGCAAACGCATATATTGTGGGCAAGCAACTGGTATGTATGACTGTTCTTACTGATATTTCTTTTGGAAATGCCTTCTTTTCATCTTTTTGTTTGCTTTGTTTCGGTTTTTAAGGCTCTATGAGTTTGGAAGCAAGATTTTGATTGATTTGTTTTGAAGTTGTAGGCGAGGAATTTGAACCTCTTTGATGATCGAAAAAGCCAAAAGGTTTAGCGGGTGCTTGTTTGATATTATTGTGAAGTTACGAGGTTTAGTGGACGCGTGTTGGATATTATTGTCAAGTTATGTTATTCGGAAGAGTTAATTGTTTGGTTATGATTACATGTTTAGACAACGTTATAATAAATCTATAAAACTTGTACTGAAATGCTTTCTAAATGTGACCCAAATTCGGGCAACATTGATATGAAACCCTAATGGTGAGGTGATGTGGGATTGAATCAATTGGGAGAGGGAGTTGGTTGGAGCGGAGTTAATGAATCTTGAAAGCAAAAAAGATAATGACTTTGTCATCTTATAATACAATGAGATCGAAGCAAACAAATAATAATTACAGTTGATATAGACATCTAGATTACATTGATATTTTATAATCCCTGATATGTAATCAAGGAAAAAAATATATCATAAATTTAATCGTGTTGTATCAAATTAGTGTCCATATCAGTGGTCTTGTTCGATCGGGTAGTGTGAGTTGAAATTGCCTTTCGTTTGCGTAACGCAAAAGTAACCCAAGACCACGGAGAATTCAGTGGACCTAAAGTGAGGCGGACTCGGACTCGGCCCAACCTGATAGGATCTGAGATGAGCTAGAATTAGATCAATCAATATAACAAGATTGGTGCCAAGCATGAAGCTCATGAAAATGTGTCGGAAAGTTTGGCTCGAGTTAACTTGATAATTCCATGTGTTTATTTGATAAACAGGTCAATGTAATTAAAATCTAACTTAAGAATAATGATTGGGTTGCCTTGAGTTTAGATTATTATTAGGGTAAAGTTCACTTTGGTTCCCTCAGGTTTTCTAACTCACCACTTTACTCCTCTCTATTTTGAAAAACATACCATTTTTTGTGATGCTTTCCCTTAATTGTTTGGCAACAAGATCAATTTGATCATACTAAATGATTCATTTATTATAAAAATTAAAAAAAAATATTAAATTAATTTGTATAACACTATATATAATTTTCAACTTTTAATATAAAAAATTTCATCTTATTTTATATTCTACATTAATTTTATTTCATAGCGGTACATAAATTTTATGTCAAGATTAAATTAGTTTTGTTGTGAAATAGGGCTTATATTTAATATTTTACGGTCAAATTGCCTTTGGAAAGAGAACGGTTGTGGTGTTTGTTCTTTCTTTACTCGATTTTTCTAATTTTATCATGGCCTTTTCATTGAGTTTGGTAAACAGGACTTTGTGGGAAATTACATATATGCTCCAAAAGTTTAGCTGAATTATGTTTTGATCTCATAATGTTATTATTTAATTAAATCTATTATCTTAGGCTGAACTTCAGTATTTTGGAGAATATTTTGTTCTCATTAACATTTCTTAAACATTAGAAGTCAAATATCATGGTTAAAAGACCACATATTTTTAAAAATTATATAATAATAAAAAATAATTTTTTATCTCATTCTTTTTAAAACTTAAATATAAAAATAGTTTATTTTATTTCAAATTCACAACATACTGATCATAATTTTTAAAATTCAATTAAATTTATATCACAATTTATATAATTTTAAGAGTAGATTTATCTGATCTCCTTTAAGGTTGACTTTTAATTTCATGTAGGTCTAAAAAAAAACATTGGCAACATGAGGAATAAGTTGTTTTTGCTTAAAATGTTTTTTTGTCATTTTTAATGATTTTTTTTTAAAGTTTGTCTATTAAATTATTTTTAAAATGAAAAGACATGTTTAATTATTGAAAAATATTTAAATATTTTTAATTGTTATTATAATCTTAATATTTTTTTATATATATTAGTTTATAATAATAATTTTTAATTTTTTAAATAATAATTTAATAAAATTCATCAAAAAGAATTCATGTCAAAAAATTTTAAACTGGAGGAATTTGTATGACTTGTGTTTATTTCTTTAGATCTGTGTGAATTTGGGTGTTTATCTTAGAAGTTCATATGAAATTATTTTTAATTTTAAATATAATTTTATTTAGAAGAAAAATGTTTTTAATTTTTTTTTTTAACGCCAAACAGCTCTTAAAAATAGATATGTTGATATGGTTAATGATTTTTATGACTTCACAATAACCCATATAATTCGATTGAAAATATGTTTAAGTGATGAACTACGTAAATTGAGTGGTTTACTAAAAATAGAATATTCTTGAAGTAGGCCGCCTTTGCCTAATTTTGATATTTATTATTTGAGATAATTACTTGCATGTCACACTATTTTATTTTATTTATATATTATTCATCCATTCTTAGGTAATTACGCTATGCACACTCAAAATATTATAAAATCTTACATACACAAATTTAAGTTAAAATTTAGTCAAAATTTATTTGAAAAAAAAATATTTCATTAGTAAATCATTAAAATTATATTTTTACCCTTAATAGTACATATTTTTTTCTTTCTCAATGTCACACTAAAGCGCTGATCTGTCCTAAAATTAATTCACGTCGCAGATGTTTCCTTTCCTTGCCACAACGTAAACATCAAAGTTTTAAGATTTTCACTCAAAATATATTTAAATATCCTTAAAATAATATGATGAATGGTGCAGATTTTTTGTAACCTAACTATAATTAGGTTATTGGAAAACTATAATTACTCATTATAATGAAAACAAGTGAAAGTATGTGTATATAAGATTTTAGGGTAAATTTCACCCAGGTCCCTGAGTTTAAGGATTATCATCACACAGGTCCACATTTTTAAAATTCTATCTTCGGGGTTCCTAGGTTTTCAAAAATATCATCTGGGTCCCTTTTTTATTTTTTTATTATTAAAAAATATAAAAATTACCATTATACCCTTACCCTCCCTCTCTCCTCCAGATCCGGCAGCCGCGCAGCCACCGCGCCGTCACCGCGCCGCCCCACATCGCCCCGTGCCCCCCGCGC
>JAEMOT010002239.1:482362-600109 GCA_019297695.1 Apostasia ramifera
GAGAAAATACTAAATAACATGCCTAAAATAATGATCACTAAAATAGAAACAACTAATACAAAATAAATGCGAGAAATAAAATCATCCCAAAATGGAATCTCCAATCAATCAGAATAAATAGGAGATTTCCAATCTATCGAGTCAGCGATCTGCAACATCCATCTTTCTCAATCTGTCCTAATAGTCAATCAATCCAGATCGAAGCATCATGGCTAGATCTCGGCCGTCGACGATAAACTCTGCCAGGAATGAATCGACGGTCGATCGTGGTGTCCCCACCAACTCTCCCCGGGTGGGAAAGACTCGACTCTGTCGAGTAGGGGTCCTCTCTGCTGTGATACCTCTCTAGCAAATCGGGATCAAGTCTCTGAAGCTCGTCTGGTAACCCATGAATCCTCAGACTGAGGAAAACCCTTCCAACGAACCAAGTAATGCTGGTATCCTCGATTTCTTGTGGAAATTATCTGCTCATCAAGGATTTGCTCTATTTGTTCCTGTTTGCAAGTGAATTTGGCTGGTGGACACTCAGGTAAGGGTTCACTCTCAATGGGTAATGAAAGCTCAAACGGATCACTGGGTATTACTGTTGGCTCCTTGTATGCCACCAAGTCTGAGATCTTGAAGGTTGAACTGATACCATACTCTGGCAGTAAATCAACAACATACGCGTTCGAACCAATTTTTTTTAAGATTCTAAAAGGACCAGCTCCGCGAGCTTGTAATTTCTTAACAATTCCAGATGGGAACCGCTCGGGTCGAATCCTAATCATCACATAATCTCCTTCTGAAAATTCCTGCATTTTTTTTGTGATAATCTGCTAATATAAGTGTCATTACTGGGACTTATTTTTTTCTTACTGATCTCTTTATGCAATTTCCTAATATGCTGTGCAAATGACTCAGCAGACTCAGACATCCTAGCATGCATAAGTAATGGAATGAAATCTAAAGGAACCCTAGGCTTATAAGCATGCACAATTTCAAATGGACTCATACCTATGATATTAAATATATGCAGACTCGATTTACGATCTTACTGGTGCCTACTGGATGATTAATTTTGATTATAAACATGTGGAGAATAAGTTAAAATTATGAGAGACGCGATTCCTAATAGGTGCCATAAAGTCCTCCAGAAATATCTGGCGAACTGTACAGCACACCAGTTAGACGTTCGCGTAGTCAACCACTCGGTCTCATGTGCCATTTGCCTATATAGATCTATATGTGTAGAGTTTTTACTAAATCGAGGACATGCATAGGTATGATTAACTGAATCAAACCTATTAACCTCCGAACGATCGTGACCTATAATCATCTCAATATGATCGATAGTATTATCAACACCGTAAAATGATTTAGTGGCCTCCATCGAATCTATGATCTGCTCTTCTTTATGACTCAGTTCTATGATTGTTTTCTCAACTTGATTTTCAACTTCTATCCTATAACTATCTCCCTCGTGCATCTCATCCTCATACTTTTCGTATTCTTCCGCATATGCGGGGTCAGCTATATAAGTCGGTTCGATATCTTCAGTAGATAGGAGGGTATCCTCGAGGACCTGCTCTATCATCAAGACTTCGGGGGCGCACTCAGCCGCGATGTTGCCAAAACCTTGGCACCGAAAACATCGTAGTGGATGTTCGATCTTTTCACGCGAGGACTCAATAACTACAGCCTTGTCCCTTTCCTCTTTAGAAAGAGATGGGCGGCTAACATAAGCAGGAGTCGCAAAAGGCTTGACACCCAAAGGATTATGCTCTGTTCTTCTAAGTCCATAATTTTGCCTAGATTGTTCGATTTTACCGTTTTGATTTTTTTGGCCCTCAAGTCGGTCTAGCCTCCCGTCCATACGATCTAGTCTAGTGATAATCTCATTTAATGCTCTTCGAAGTTCGGGATTCATACTACTAGTTGGTTTAGGGTCAGAAATGAAATAATCGGAACCAGAACGAGTGCGCATACAATAAAATAAATATGATCTAATTTATGCAGATGTAAATAGGCCCTAACCTGACCTAATGCTCTGATACCAATTTGATGCGGGACAGGTGAATGACAATGCAGTTAGAGATCAGCAATATGACAAAGCAGGTTATTCACAAAATAATGCTAAATATCAGAGAATAATTTTGTGATGACTGAGAAATTAATTAAGCCCGCAAAAACCAATTATTTTTAAAAATCTTAAATAAATTAGATCGAAGGTAATTGAGAAATTACCAAATTAGATTAGGGCGCAATCCGGTTTTCAATAAATCAGAAATAGGGAACAGGATTATGGTTCTCACAATATTTAACCAGCAGTAATTAAAAAATCACTCAATAATGAAAGGTCGCACGGGCGGAACAAGTTCGAGCAAATCACTAGCGAGTAGAAAAATTTCAGATTATTCGATTTTACCAGATTAAAGGTTTTGTTGAAATTCGTACCTGAGCCAGAAAATTCAGGGACCACGATGTAATTTCTCCAACTATTAGGGCTGTCAGCTGGGGCGCACGGGAGCTCGGGCGCGGGCGCGACNNCGGCTGGTGCGCGAATGGCGCTGTCGGGCAAGGCGCAGTCGCGCGTTCGGGATCTCGTGAACGCGCTGCGGGAGCGGCGCGCGCAGGTGGAGCAGGGGCGTGCAATGTCGGAGAGCAGGCGCGTCTGTCTGAACTGTACGAGGAAGAGGAATGCTGGAGGTGCAAGATGAAGGGAATCGAACCCGGAGGGGAGGAGCTGGAGCGGGTGGAGTTTAGGGATTCTCACCCAAGGCCCAAGCCCTTCCCTATCCAGGATATCGATTCATTCCAGAATCAAATAATCCCAAGGGAAACACAAATCAGATTTATTCAGCATTAACAAAATAAGAGTGACAGGGAGGCGTTTATATAGACCTCCATACAGACTGACTCAATAAAAAAAAAATACATAATGTAATAAATTCCTCACACAAACGAGAAAATACTAAATAACATGCCTAAAATAATGATCACTAAAATAGAAACAACTAATACAAAATAAATGCGAGAAATAAAATCATCCCAAAATGGAATCTCCAATCAATCAGAATAAATAAGAGATTTCCAATCTATCGAGTCAGCGATCTGCAACATCCATCTTTCTCAATCTGTCCTAATAGTCAATCAATCCAGATCGAAGCAGCATGGCTAGATCTCGGCCGTCGACGATAAACTCTGCCAGGAATGAATCGACGGTCGATCGTGGTGTCCCCACCAGGTGTGGAGTAAAAAAAGAAAAGGATATAATGCAAAGAGTAAATGACATGATTTTTATGTGGAAAACTCTTCCAATTAGGGAAAAATCATGATGCCCTTGTGTGGATTAAGAAGAAATCTTTTAATATGAGAAAACTACAAATTGTTGGAATGCAAGGAGATGAGTAGTGATCTCTTGATCGTCCCCCCTCAATGGAAATGTAAATGTATTTATAGGCATTTATCATAGGTACCACCATCTAGATGATTCTTGGTCTGGTAGTTTTCACGATGAGGTCATAGACTCTTGGGATTGATCCACGCTACAGCTATGTAGAGTAGTTCAATTCTAGTTGAGTGGAGTGGAAGTGAGGCCTTAACTTTTGGATGACTGTTTGAAGTTGCATCCATCGAATGATGTTGCACTGATTAATGCTAGGATGTTGACCATAAGGTGAGCAAATTGTGATCATGTGACCTATGCCAAGACATTCGATTGAAGATTGTCTGGAAATGCTTTGATAGTCTGTCTCCGATCTCTGTTTATTTGTATTCTCCTATCAAGAGTAGGTTCATTTTTAATGGTTCATAGGTTAACAGTTTCTTCATTTCGCTAATCTAACCTCGGTATCTTTTTAGAGTTCTCCATTTTCTTGTCCAACTTGTGCTTCGGCCTTGTCCAGAATGGTTTTTGGGTTTAACAGTTTCTTCATTTCCATAATTTAATTTCTATACACTTTTAGATTTCTCTGCTTATCAAAACTCGTGCTTTGGCTTTCTTTGATTTCTTTTTGTCTTATCACACGTGTCAATAAGTAAAATGTTCAGTAAAATGTAGTACACGAGTGGACAAACAGGCAAAACAACACCAAAAGGTTGATTGGTTACTGATGACTAATTCCAGTATTCTGTTTGGTGTTGAATATGGCAGAGTTTTCTTTGACGTTTCTTAAGGGAAGACATCACTGCTCGTGAAAATATGTTTCTGATAAATGTGATTCAACTAATGGCATATATCATACTTTATTTTTGGTAATCTTAAATATTGAAGCCGGGTTGTTAGCTTTTTTTGTATGCAACTTTTGAGTGCAGCTTCAATATTTCTCGTTGGATTGATTCTGCTGTTGATTGTTTCATAGGTACCATGCAAACAGAATGCTGAGCTTCTATGCACCAGGTATATTGTTGCTTATCCTCTATCCATAAAAATAATTCATATCCAATTCTACATTCCTGTATTAAATTCTTCCTGGTCTTTTGAACGTGCTTTTTCTTTTTTTATAACATGTGCTGTATTTTAGGGCAGTGATCTGTGGGTTTATAATATTAAGAGTGAAGAACTCCACTTAAAAGTAGAAGAATAAGAATTTTTGTGTAATTAAGCTTTATTTGATTATTAGACTGTTTACTGCTTTTGATTTTTTCCACTTGCTCTCATCATATCTTGATCATTGATTTTTTAAATTGACCAGACACATTCATCTGGAAACCTTGATATAAGTTACTATGCTATCCTATGTCAAGTCTGAATTTGTTACTGTAGCCATAACTTACAAGGTTAAGCTTTTAAGTTGGCTGTCAATCAGTGATTTTTTTTTTGTTGATAAAAGCAATCAGTGATCTGACATCGAATCAAAGAAAAAATTATGCTTAATTGAATGTATGTTGCAAAACAAATTAGCTTGCGTGTGTAAAGTATAAACTTATTCCTCAACCATAACGTATGAGCCTGAGCTTTTAGGTTAGTTGGCAATGAGAGATTTAACAGTGAAAAAATAGTTGATTCCATTGAACTGCATAGTTTGCATACACTAGCATCAATTATCTTAGTAATGATGACGAGAAAGAATTAGATGACAAACAATAAGTATGGTAATTTTTCTAGTGGTGATATCTTTCATTATTTCTTGGGAAGACCTTTTTTTAACTTGTATCTAGTTTTTTTTTTTTTAATTTAACCTGTATCTAGTCAGCCCGAACAAAATTCCTAATTTTGTTTTTTTATTCTTGCCTGTTAGTTTATGTAGAATCAGTCATTATGCAATTCACTTCTTTAATTAAGAATGCAATATTTCCTATGATGTTGGCATTGTTTTTTAGGATGGTGTGGAGAAGTACGTGATGTCATATTCACAGATGATGGAAGTGCGACAGTGGTGTATCGCGTTACAATACGAGGATCAGATGGAGAGGTGCGCTTGAGATATGCCCTTGTTTCATTCTTTTTAATATTAACAAACAGAGAAAGGTTACATTAGTTCTTTTTTTTATCTCTTTTGTGGAAGTTAAGACTTGTGATATTAGGCTGATGGTCTGAGCTCAAACATATGAGCAATTGTTTGGCCTTGAAGATTACATGAAATGAGAGAAATTATGTTTAGCCACTAAGTAAAATTGAAGATGCTACATGTTCACCAAATGGGCCGTTAAATTGACACTTCATTTCCCACTTGGAATGCAAGTTAGCTGAAATTTTATGGTATGGTTTGTTTGTATCAACTTTAAAATAACCTTAACCAAGCAAAAGAAAGAGGAAAAAATATGAAAGAGACTTCACAGGAAAATCCAACCCTCCATCAAAATGATTAACCCGCAAAAGATCTTATTTGTTGAAAGAAATCATCAATTCCTCCATCGAAAAAAGTTTAAAGCCTATGAAGAAATATACTTCGAGAAAAAGTATCTACTATAAGAAAACTTCATTGAAAGGAAAGCTATGAAAGAAAATATTTTTCGATGGCATTAAACTTGAGTCTCTTCGAAGAAATCTCAACCATCCATCAAAGTAACAATTAGACACAATAACAAGCTATGCCTACGTGGAGATTTAGCCCATTTTACTAAGCTACAGAGTAACGAAGGATAATTGGGGGGAATAGTTTTAGTAACCGCCTAAACAATATCTAATGCCTAAATCAAGCTTATCTGCGTGTATCACATCACCAAACAGTCTATTGTGGCTATAAATACCCCTCTTTTAAATTAAGGAATAGTTGTTTGCTGGTCATTCTTGGTTGTTGCTAGTTGTCTAGCTAGTGTGACCGTTTCAAAGGATCAACTCCTCAAACTCCAATAGCTTCAGCGAACTTTGAAGAAGACATTCTTCACCAAAGCAACTGGTGAAAAGCCATTCTCCTGTGAATTGGGTTACTGACTTCTTCTCTCTTCCACAAACAAGTTCCTAGGAAAGCCAAAATCAGAGCCCTTGCGAACAAAACTATTTAACTATCTTATTACAATACTCTAACTCTCTCTCTTACTTAGATCAATAGGCTTGATCGTTAGAACAACTGTAGTGTAGGTTTAGTTTAGGTCAAGTCTAATTGAAGTTTGGTCATCTACTGAAGGTATACTCCCCAGTTGGGTGGTGGAGACCTCCATTGGTATAAAATTATATGATGCCACCATTCGTAGGCATTATGCTACCAAACTTTTATTTGAAAGTTCCATTCCATAGTAGAGAATTGACCAAATGAGCACAAACTATATGGAATTCCAAACCGAAGGACTTCTGGAAAGCAGAGCACATCAAATTCTCATATCTTTTGGATGATAACTCTAAAATCACTATCATTCAATTAAAAAAAAGAACTAACAAGCAAAACAAGCCTAAAGTTCAATATCTTTTGAGCACCTAATTTATCCAGCAGAAGAGTACATGAAGCACAAACTCGACACGGGGACATGAAGTACAAACTTGACACGGAGACATGGAGACACGACACTACGTAACATAGCGGCACAATAATTTTTTAAAACGTAGAACACAGACATGACTGATATGTTAAATGTAATAATAATAAAATTAATAATTTATACTTAAAATAATACATAAAATATAAAATAAATTTAAATTTTAAAGTATAAATAATATGTAAGTAGCATAAAAGTTTTATAGGATTAAGATGAGAACTTGAGAACTGACGTTATCGGTATTAAAGAGATTTGGATGTAAATTTAAGATTCATTTTGCAAAGGTTATGGGAGAATAAGAGAAAATGTAATTTTACTTGCTAGAACAACCAAGAAAAGCACGACAATAAATGTATGTTAAAGCTCTCGGCGTTGAGGATGAGGGAGGGACAGAGGTGAAGCTAGAGTTCCAAATATTTTGCAATTGATTCATTTTCGTGAGGTTCGATGGCAGCAGGGGAGGAAGAAATTTGATTTAGTTTGGTTACCTTAGAATTTTAACTTATATTAAGTGAAATTTTAATAATAATAATAATAATAAGAGATAGATTTTAGTTTATTAGATAAAATTTTAACAATAATAAGAAAATTTAAATATTAATAAAAAGAATAAAGATGAGGTAAATATATACATAGGTTTTACTCTTATGTTTAATGTTATAAATTTAACATGAATATTTAATGTATTTAATTATATTCTATATGTGTCTCAGAAGTATTTTGTATCTCAAAAGTGTTTTGTATCTTAGAATTATTCTAAAATTGTCTCAGAAATGTCATATATCTTAGAAATGTCCTAAAAGTATCTCAGAAGTATCTTAAAGTGGCTCAAGTGTCCTCACGTGTTCAAAGAACGTCTCACGTTTTATGACACATCACGTGGTTTGTCCGACACGATATCCCCGCGTGTCTTTGCGTGTCCCCTGTGTTTGTGTGTGTTTAAGAAGTGTCTTTTAGTTTTTTTTAATATTATTTTATTATGACACATCACGTGGTATGTTCGACATGGTGTCCCCACGTGTCTTCGCTTGTCCGCGTGTCTTCACGGACACAGACACGACGTATTTTTTGAAGTGTTCGTACTTCATAGGTACCCCTTAAAAGATGGAAACCTTAGGAATCCATTTAAGGAACTTCTATTGAGGGAAATCCTTCGTTATGGAAGACTTAGTGAGTGTTCGTTTCTCCAAAGATTATGAAGTTTAAGGACATCACCAACAGAGCATTCTCTCCATCCTGTGAAAAAAGTAATCTGGCTAGAAAGATTCCTGTTCTTTTTGAAACTTGGCCTTTTTCTTTTTCTGAAGACCAAGATCCTTTGAAAGCCCCTGTCTAATGAAATCAATATTTCTTCGAAAACCTCAACTTTCTTTGAATAACACAATTCTTCAAGGGCATGGGTTCCTCTCATAAACATCAACCCCATGGGATATTTTCTTCGACACTAATTCTTTTGACCATAAATTAGTTCCTTCAACAACAAATCAAGTCCTTCGAAGAAAAATCTTTCCCTTCAAAGACAAATTAGTTCCTTTGAAGATCTTCCAACTCCTTTGAAGATCTTCCAACTCCTTTGAAGATCTTCTAACTCCTTCAAAGATTGTAACTCTTTCAAAGTTCAAAGCCCCCAGTAGAGATCAAACCATCTATGGACCCTCTGTTTCCCTAATAGAGATAATTCCTTTCGTAAACCCCATTACCAAAGTAACATGTCATTTAAAGACATATCCTCCCAAACACCTAGAGCTCCACAAAAAGATACTCCCACTAAATTGGTGTTGAAGTGAGCACTCATGAACCGAATGCCTTCATTAACTCCAACAGAGTAAATCATTGATTTATACTTTTGAGCTTTAATCCCAATCTCTGAGTCAAATTCAACTCTTAAGAATCAAAATCTCTCTTCAAGTATGGCAATCCCATCATCCCTAGTGAATCTGCCATTAGTTGAAATTCTCAAAAACAAATCATTCCTTGTGGGTTGGTCCTCCTTCAAATATGTTGTTAGCAACTCAACTTCTGACTATTGGCTTCTATGCCTTTGCTACATTATTACAACTCAAATCTTTGATGACAGATTAATTTACCTTCGAGTGTCATCATAACTCAATTCTCTAGTGACAAGCTTCTTTGTTGCTGAATATGTCACTAATGACTTCAAATATCAATAACAGGCCCTAAGATGCCTCTGAATATGTTGTCATAGTCCAAACTCTTAGTAGCGTCAGACTTTCATTTCCTTGCTATGTTGTTACGCTTTTCTCCTCATATAGTCTAAGTTATAAGGTGTTCACTTGACTTAACATGCCTGTTAGGCTTGTGATGCCTACCCTTTAATATCAGGCTATCATATTCTCAGATACACTATCTTGTAAACTAAAGAGTCTTGTAAGGAGATACTAAAAATAGTCACAAGCTGGCGAACCATGATTCCATTCTTTGGCAAAGCTAATATAGGAAGTCTAAGTAAACTGGGTAGGTTGAAGATATCTTTCCTGAGACTTATTCATGTTTGCTCATTGTTTATTGGAGTGTTCCCAGAGGAGCAAATTCATGGTTCCTAATGGATCACTTTGTATCCTCCAGAGTTGCCTGTTTAAATGAAGTAGGTTCATCGGTTGAACTATAAACGATGAAACTATAAGATTTAGATAGGGTTCTTCCTTCATGATGCGGGACAATACGCGAGATGTAGTCCTAAATAGAGATTAGGATATAAATTTAACAGATGAGCATAAAAATATTCAGAAATATTTCTTATGATAATTGTGTAACAACTAAGAAACTATAAATTCGAGAGGTAAATTGATTTTAAATATTTAGAATCAAGTCCAAATGTTATCTAGTAAGTTTACCAAATGATTTTAAGCTACTCATCTCAACAGGGTACGCAGTACAAGGTATTCTCACAATATAATATTTTCAACAATAATTTATTCACACAATAATGTTCTAGGTTCACACGAGTGAGCAAATCAAACAGTCCTAATAACAAATACCACAACAAAATCTCACAGGATTTTCAAAGTATATAGTCGATGTTCGGGCATACCTCGAGAGGAGATTTCGAGTCTCAAGACTGAATCGTTGACACGTTGTGGACGATATTGTTGACGACCAGACCAGCGGGATCGAGGCCCGAGGTCTTCGATGGTTGCATGCAGGAGCACAAGCAATGACTGGGCGTGCACGATGTTGCAGATTCTAAACGTCGTGCACGATGTGCAGAAGGCCGAACCAGCGAGATCGAGGTCCGAAGTCTCGGACGGCTGACTGCGTGCCGGGGTGTGAGCAGTGGCTGGTCGTGCACGATGTTGCAGATGGTTGTGGTAGTCTAAACGTCGTGCACGATGTTGCAGATGGAGGCGGCGACGACGGTGCGAGCGGAGCCCACAGGTGTGGTCGTCACCGCTCGTCGGTGGCTGGAGGGCTGCTGGAGGCGACAGTGGCTCGAGAGGAGCCTACAGGCCGACGCAGGCGGAGATTGCAGGTCGGCGCGAGATTCCTGAACCAACGGGAGGGAAAAGGGATTTCAGGGCTAGGAAAATCACAAAGTGGAGCCTAGACTTGGATTGGGTTTAAAACTGAGAACTGAGAGAGAAGAGTTGGGAAATTCTTTAAATTTCTTCAAGGTATTTAGGGATTTTCACCCAAGGTCCCAACCCTTCTCTTCACCGGGATATGACACATAGTATTTCAAACACAATAATTTCATTCCAGGATTAAGAACAACTAAAACCAGTTTATGCTTTTATATAGACCTTTTATAATAAGTGCAAAAATAAATGTGAAAATAAAAGGATTACAATCATGCCAAATACAAGTGTCTAAAGAAAGAAGAAAATAAATGAAAGCAATCCAAAATTTTGAATATTCTCATTCAAATCAATAAATTGATTTAAATGGAGATTTTCAATCTTCTGATCAGTCACCAATCATGCCTACTGCTAAGTCTGCAGATATCAATTCTCCATCCAGATCGACGCCACGTGGTGAAATCTCGAGCGCTGAGCGTGAACCCTCTCTGGAATAGATCGATGGTCTGATGACATCGTGTTCCCACCACTCCACCTCCATCCAATCTATTTTTAGCTATAGTGGATTACGCTTGTGGGAAATCGTATTCTCTAGAATTCTGAAGTTCTGAGACAATCCGTTTAGGGTGAAAATTTGTTTCAAATCTATCTTGATGTGAAAGTTTCATCAATCAAATCAGTTGCTTCTAGCACACTAGGTCGACCTCCATCTCCATGGCACAGAAGTCTCTTAGAAATTATGATTTATAAGTTCTTAGTTATTAATATATTGTGAAAATTATGGCCTATAATTATCATTATATCCAATTCAAAAGTAGCATTGGTGGGTATGCGGTGGGGATACCACAATCGACCGTCGATTCATTCCTAGCAAAGTTTACCGTCGACGACCGAGATCTAGCCATGCTACTTCGATCTGGATTGATTGACTATTAGGACAGATTGGGAAAGATGGATGCTGCGGATCGCTGACTCGATGGATTGAAAATCTTCTATTCATTTTGATTGATTGGCGATCTCGCATTTATTTTGTATTAGTTGTTTCTATTTCTGTGATTATCACTTTAGGCATGTTATCTGGTACTTCCTCGTTTGTGTGAGGAATTTATTATATTATGTATTTTTCTTTATTGAGTCAATTTGTATGGAGGTCTATATAAACTCCTCCCTTTTATTTTTATTTTTATTTTTTAATGCTGAAAAAATTTGAGTTGTGTTTTCCCTTGGGGATTATTTGATTCTAGAATGAATCGATGTCCTGGATAAGGAAGGGCTTGAGCCTTGGGTGAGAATCCCTAAACTCCACCCGCTCTAGTTTTTCACTCCGGTTCGATTCCATTCATCTTGCACCCTCAGCATTCGCCTCGACTCATCCTCATCCACTCTGCCTGCTTGTTTGCGTTCTTAGATCTAGCTCGTCGGTTTGACGTGATCACGTCGTGTTTCCACATCACCAACGACGCGCCTGCGCTGACTCCTGAGCCGATTATGGCGGCGCGAGTACACGGCTCCGCTCGACTCCGCCGTTCGCGCCCAGTCTGCTGCCCCACCCGCCGCCCTGCGCGCATTGACCCGCTACCCGGCGTGCGCCAACCCGNCCGCGCGCCCGCCCTCGCCTGTGCATCAGCTCCCCGAGCTCTAATCTTTGGGGAAATTACGTCGTGGTCCCTGAGGTCTCTTACTCAGGTACAAATTCTAACAAAGCCTTTAACCTGGTAAAGTCGAATAATCTGGATTTTTCTGCTCGCTTGTAATTTGCGTGAACTTGCTCACCTGTGCGACCTTTTATTATTGAGTGAATTTAAATTATTGTTGGTTAAATATTGTGAGACCCTTAATCCTGTTCCCTGTTTCTGATTTATTGAAAACCGGATTGCGCTCTAATCTGAATTGATAATTTTTCAATTAACTTCGATCTAATTTATTTAAAATTTTGAAAGGAATCAGTTTTTGCGGATTTAATTAATTTCTCAGTCATTACAAAATTATTTTTTGATATTTAGCATTATTTTGTGAATAATCTGCTTTGTAATATTGTTGATCTCTAAACTGCATCATCATTCATTTGTCCCGCGTCAGTATGCCAATTAGTGACACATTTTTAGGCAGGTGTCACATTCGATGGTCAAGATAAAATCACAGTACTCTGATATAATGGATGGGAGATTGTTAGAAATATTTTAGGTTGATTTGTTGATCGAAAATCTTCTATGTGTTGATTTGTTTGATTGAATATTCTAAGCTCATTTAAGAAGATTGGGTATTCATCTTATTTTGGATGATCTAATCTTATGTTTTTTCTTTTTTGTATTTGCTTTAGAGATATTTTTTGTATTTATTCATACATTTTCTAATTTCAGTGGTATATTATAAAGGGATTTCAAACATTTTTGAATAATAAAACTTTGGGACTTTGTTCATGTGAATTGATAACTTAGACTGGGAATAGTCTGGACCTCAACTGAGATTCCTTTAAACCTAGTCATCCCTATTGAGTGAAGCAAAAACCTAACCACCATTCTCACTCCCCTTTCATGGACATCATGTTGCCTTTACCCGCTTACACTTGCACGATCTTGCCTAGTGTTGCAAGAAGTCATATCACACCTTTTCGCACGATTGGACATATCAACTCCAGTATTAAGTTCTCACTTTCCCAATCAAAATGTCCTTTTTTACTTATGCGTCTTTGGATTTGGACATCTAATAACTAGTTTGTGTTATATGGTCAGAGCTTCTCTTATAGTTTGACATTCCTTACTTAAGCTATAACTGTTCTCGTAAGGAGCTTATCTGGTTATTGTTACTCTTGCTTTGGATGGTAATTAGATTGGTTCCTCTTTTTGAACTAAGGGGGTTGTTTGGCTTAATGATATCTTGATGTTATGTTATATTATGCTATCTAGAGAAAATAAATATTTGAATACCAGACACCTAGATATCATATAAAATTATAGAATCGTCACTCAAAAAATAATATCTAGATGTCATAACATATAGATAATATTATATAACATCAAGATAATAATTAACTAGACACCCCTTAAGCGTTTTCTATAATCAAATAATAAGGGTTTCTCTTCTTTTTTGATTCTAAATAATTATCATGTGGGGTGTAAGCATTATGGTTTGAATACCCTCTGCTCTAAGAACTGATGTTGCCTTGTGAAATCTATCATAAGAAGTGATAAATTTACATTTGATGTCAACCTACTACACCTTTCCTCTTTTCTCCGAGCAAGATTGGTTTTACAAAAACACAATAAAGTTTGGCATAGGCAGATTCACAAATGACAAATAGGTTGCAATCAATAAAAATATGGAACAATAACATACATACCACTATATTGGTTTATTTACATATTAACTGCCTTAAAAAATTTATTTATAGGTGTATCACTTTTTAATCTTTAATATTACATGGATGTCACTTAGGACGTCTTTTGTTTATATCATTTATATTGCGTTTTTCTCCTTTTATTCCTCCCTTCTCCCTCCCTCGAGATCTCCACCGACAGTGACGTGCTTGACTGTGTGTCTAGCATTGTCGACTGCCACCATGTCAACCTCCATTGTCCTCTCCATCCTTTGTAGCAGTGGTGCCATTTTATAATGTCAGTTCTATGTTTCATTGGAAGTCACACAAAAGTGTAAAGGAAAGTTACAAATAAGCCAAGCCATTCTTCGTTAGATATAGTCAAGTTCTCCTTAACTGGTTGTTGAACAGGAGTGCACATTATTTTATCCTCCTTTTTCCCATCTACCTACATTTTATGTTAAGTAAAATACAACTTTATACCCATAATATGTTTACCTAATCTTTTGCCTATATGTTCAAGTTGGAAGTAATTTCTGTTGGCCTACTTCACTACTTCACTCAAGTAGATGTAAGTTGGTTGCTTAAAAAGTGAGAAATGTTGTTGGAAAAAGAGTGTTAATATTAGGAAAAAAAAAGCATTTTTTTCATCTAAACAGAAATGCCCTGTATTGTTGTTTTCCTGTTTTTCTAGTCCAAGTCTATCTAGTTTAAAACTGATATTATGGGACTTTTTGATAGAAGTCAATACCTATAATCGACGACTCAAACAATATTAAATCCAAATTTCTCTGTTGTGAGCCGAGGATCATCAAATCAGGAGAGGTCAGTTTCTCATTACAAAATGAAGGCTTCAAACCCAACCCGCTAATAGATCTTAGCGTAGCTTCGACTTTAGATTTGTAGTGCAAACATTGTTTGTGTAAGCCAACTGAGTAGTCGAAGGGGCATAGAGCTCTAAACATGCCCCTTGCCACACCACTTATTTTGTTTCTTACAATTGACAGAACCCTAGTGTGTGGATGCAGAAGTATGTTCTTATTTAATTGTATGTACACATTTACGCATATATATGTGTGTGTATCTGTTTGTTGTGTGATATAAATGAAAACTTCTTTTGTTGTCTATTGGAGCTTTGCGGCCTCACATAATATTTTTATGTAATCTGACACTGTTCTGTATGGACAGTATTTTTCAGTAGCTCATGTCCATTGATGATGATCTTTCCTTCCACATTAACATTCATTTTTATTTCAATACCGAAATGAGGATGTTAAGGTGGATATGTGGATATACACGAAAGGATAGAATGAGAAATGAGTATATCCAAAAGAAAGTTGGTGTTGCACTAATTGTGGATAAACTTAGAGAAAGTCGGCCTAGATGGTTTGGACATCTAAATCGTAGGCCGATTGAAGCTCCAGTTAGAAAAATTTAGTTTTTGGATTTTGCCCATGTACAAAGAGGAAGAGGGAGACTTTTCAAAAAAAAAAGAGGAAGAGGGAGACTTTTCAAAAAAAAAAGAGGAAGAGGGAGACCGAAGAAGACATGACAAGAAACTATAAGGAGTGATTTTAGTTACTTAAACTTAGATAAGAATTTGGTAACTGATAGAGCGCAATGGAAATAAAGGATTCATGTAGCCGACCCAACCTAGTGGGATTAAGGCTTGGTTGTTGTATAGAATTTCAAGTTTGCTTGAATAATCTACAATGCACTTTGTTAAACAGCCCAACAAATTGACCCATAAATTGTTCCATATGGGTTTAATCCACTAAATAATCCAGTGATTAAACTTGTAATCCATCTTTGGTTATTTTATTGATCAGTTTATTGAGAGACACAGCTTTCTTCTTCTAAATTAATTTTAGGTTTACACTCTGATATATCTCATCCAATGCAGGCACACCGTGAATCTACAGGAACAGTTTCTCCAAAGACTGCCCAGCTTGAAAACCCTGTTTCTGCTGCTGAAGAAATAGCCTTTTGCAGAGCCTGTGCACGGTTTGGATTTGGCTTGCATTTATACCACGATGATTAAAACTTTTTGCAAGTAAAAAAATGAATCTTCAAAGCATAATTCTACCATAAATGTGATGTATCATACTGTATATATGAATGTGGATTGAAACTAGTTTTGTTTAATGAGGGTGTGTGAGAGCTTGCAGTCGTTATTTTTCTTCTCTTTTCTTGATCTTTTAGGCCCCGTTTGTCTAGGAGTTTAAAATTAACCTGGTTTAATTTTAACCAGGCATATCACATCACACATAAAATTTAATATTAAAAATTAAATTTATTTCACATCCTACACATATTACTAAAATAATAACTAACTTATATCACATCCCTCACATATTCCAACATAATAACTAACTTTATATCACATCCCTCACATATCTCAACATAATAACTAATTTTATTTCACATCATTCATAACTTTCAATAAAAAAATATCTATATCCAAATTTAATCTTAACTTTTTTAAATTTAACCTTACAAACAAGCACACTCTTAGAGTGATTAGAATAATGAAGAGCTATTTTAGCTGCCTGCATTCTGCTTGCCATTCTCTAAAAAGTGCATGTTCATGTTGATTCAAGTTAAAACACAGAGATGAATTTTAGATATTAAGTATATTTATTTTTATTTTAAGTTAAATTTTGCAAATTTAGTGATGATATACAATTGTCAGTTTGTTTGTAAGATTAAATTTAAATAGAGATTTTTTTTTTTTTTTTATTGAAAGTTAATGATGTGAAATAAAATTAATTATTATATTAGAATATGTGAGGGATGTGATATAAGTTGATTATTATTTTAGTAATGTTTGTAGGATTTGAAATAAAATTAATTTTTAATATTAAATTTTATGTGTGATGTGATATATTTGTTTAAAATTAAATAATGTTTTATTAGAGAATATTATTTGTTTTGTCAGTTGTATTTATTTTTTCTTTTTTCCTTACTTTTATTTTTTCCCTTCCATGGCCAATATGTATTAATGATTAATGAACTTATCTCAATAATCTGTTCGATTGCGGAGGCTCGATTATTAATTCAAGTGAAATGGGAAAAATTATTGGGTTCGGGTCTCTGAACTATTTAGTGCTCAATCCCAGGGTGTTATGCGTCCATGGGTCTGCTTGGAGTGTGCATGTTGCACTCGATTTTTGGGCTTCAAACGGTGCACGCACCAAATCCAGTAATTTTATATGGGATTGAGCTTGACATCGTTACCGAGTTTGAATATTCATAAATCAAAGTGGGACTATGAAATAGTGGAATTGGTTTGGAACTATGAACTGGCTATGGGTTATGTGTTAGTTTATTATTATTATTATTATTATTATTATTATTATTATTATTATTATTTTTAAAATTTTTTATCTTCAATTTAAACCTTCAAATATACATAAATATTATTATTTAAGTATATACACATTGAAACATATATACATATATATATATATATATAATATAATATACTCTAATATTTTAGTTATTAAAAGCTTGAGAAACCTATATAAATAATAAATTTGACATATTCCGTGATTCTATTCAGGAATACGAATGTCGAAAATTTTACCAATATGAAAGAAATTCACTTGCGGTTTAAAGAAAAAATTCTACTTTTTAATTTAATTATGAACTATTTTCATAATTATAAAATTTATCTATTTACTTTAATATTTATCCAAAGAATTGAAATTTAAGTTATAAAAAAACTAAGATGCATAAATAAATTTTCAATACAATCATAGAATTAGAATTGTATCCCAATATAAGTATAGATTTAATCTGTAGAGAGATATAACTATATCTAATTTAATTGAGGAATTAGATTCAAAAAATAAAAATATATTAACTCCTTCAAAAAAATAGAAATATAAGCCCATATAATTATGGCATAAGTATTTATTTGTAAAAATTAATTTTAGTAAAATTAAAATTAACTTGGGTTATAATATTTTTTTATTAAAGTATAATATAAAATAAAATTAATTATTATATTGAGATTTGTGAGCATAATAGAAAATAGAACTAATTATTATATTAAATTTGGTGAGAAATATAATATAAATTAATTTTTATTTTAATTATAATATATATATATATATATATATAATATCTAAAATAAATTAAATTTTTATTTAAAATATATGTATAATGTAAAATATATTTAACTTACCATTTCTATCAAATAATAATAATAGTAATTACTTGCCAGAGGCAGAGGTTACTTTTTGTGCAGTTATCCATCGTCGCCTAAAACCGATAAAGTCGCTGCCGGAGGAGACCCGGCGATGGCGACGGCGTCGGCGGCAGTGAAGAGTGGCGTACTCTTTCTCTCATCTTCCTTCGTCTCCGCTGGCCGACAAGTTCCTCCTTCTTCTAGCTCAAATCTCTCACCTCTCTGCAGCCTCCGCAAAAGAGGCCTCCGCCGCCTCGTTTCTCTATTCACGCCAGTTCGTTCCCTCTCTTTGTCGTATCTCCCGGCGGACTATAACCATAGCTCTTCCGCAGCCGCAGTCGCTTCTGCTGATGAGGCTCCTTGCCCTCCGCCGGCGGATCCGGTGAAGGAAGCAGCGGACGTGCTGGACATCCGCGTGGGGCGGATCCTTCGGGCGTGGAGGCATCCTGAGGCCGATTCTCTATACGTGGAGGAGGTGGACGTTGGCGAGGCCGAGCCCCGAACGATGTGCAGCGGCCTCGTCAACTATGTTCCTCTCGAACACCTCCAGGTTCACCTCCGTCTTTACATCCTTTTTTATTTTATCATTCATTTCCTTCAGTGAAATTACATGTTTTATATCTGATTTTTCTGGTAAAAAAATTGACAAATGAACAGTTCTCTGAGACTGATCAGTTAGTTCGACTAGCGTTTGGCTTTTTTGAGCAGCTCAGTTTTCGTAAAGCATAACGTTTTACTTTTTACTTTCTGTGAACATGTATGAGGAATTTTATGTTATGATCTTCTATGTAAGGAAGTATTTGAAATGCATGGGCATTTAGTACTTGATTATTGTTTCTTCGTGTTACTTGGTCTCTACAATTGATCTACAGTATCATAATAGTGAACATATACTTCTTTGTTTAATTATGTGAGCCAAGTAAGGTAATTGTTTGAGTTCTTGGAATGTATGGTTTATTGGTCTTATATGATGATTATAATCCTTTATAATTTTTGCTGAACTGAAAGCAAGGAAAACACAAATGTCAAAGAAGTGGATACCTGAAAGTTTAACAATAATTTTCTAATGAAACATGACAAGAACCCTCATATATGTGTTAGGGGAGTAATCCATTTTTTTTTAACCCAGTTCAGCAACTAACTGACTAAGCCTAGATTTTTGCCTCAATATTTATCATATATCAGTATCATGAGTTGCAAAAAATCGATACCTTAAAGCTAAATATAGTGAACTTTTAATGTGTCGGTCCAAATGATTTATGCTTACTTAAAAGTGTGGTTTTCAAGTTCATTGTATTCATACTGTGGTATCGAGAACTGACCTGTATTTCTTAGTTTTTGGATCTTTATTACGGCTGTGAACTGAGCGGACAACTATTGCAGTAACCAAAAACTGAGGAATCCACATGCAGTCAAGTCTTTTTTCTACCAACTCAATTTTAACTTCATAACTGATGAATATTTGTCATTGAATGAATTATTTAATTATATATTCTTATGGGTATTTTGGAACATTTCATAAAAGATATGCATGTATTTATATGTATATATATATATATATATATATAAATTTTTTATATCCTGCTGATATTCTGTTGAGGATTTAGCTTTGACCTGCAATAGCATTATGGGATTAATCCTTATGCAGTTCAGAAATTGTAATTTAGTATTCACCTGCAAACTAATATCGCTTCTTGTTTGTGAAAACTTAACTTATTTTGAGATTGAGGTGATAATAATCACAATATGCAGGATATTAAAGTTGTTGTTCTGGCAAATCTCAAACCTAGGAACATGCGTGGTATTAAGTCTAATGGAATGCTGATGGCTGCATCTGATGCATCGCATGAGATTGTAGAACTTCTTATACCACCTGAAGATTCAGTACCCGGTGAAAGAATCTGGTTTGGTGCAGAAGGGGACAAGGAGAAACAGCCGGAACCAGCTACTCCTAATCAAGTATGATTTTCGCATTGTTGTATCTCTGTTGTCCATGCATTCTTAGGTTTCATACTTGCTGGCTCTTGCTGATGGCGTTGTGATTTACTGAAGTGATTCTTCATGTAATATTTAATATTATTAGCTACATGTGGCCAAACTGATTTCCTAGTTTTGTTAGTATGATCTTGATTGGCTTATTTGATCGACATGGAGATAACCTTATTTTTTTTCTATTTGTTGTCCACCTTAGTCAATTGCTTTTCTTGTTTCAAAGCTCCGGATTAGTGGATGAAGATATTTCTAACTACAAAATTGAGTAAAAGATGAAATTGTTGTGAGGTCTCTCCATATGAGATAGGAATAAAGAAAATTTGACGAGTAGAAAGAAATGACTTGTTGAAGTTTCGAAAAGATCTGGGGTTCTGTAATGGGAAATCCTGGGTTTGGCCTTTGCATGTAAGAAATTGCGATTTAAAGAAACTTCGATAGCTAAGACAGCGTTTGCTGAACCCATGGGACCTTAATGTTGAGAAGCAATCTTTGCCTTATAAAGGGATGGGATTCTACGAGAAGATAGAGTCAAAAAAGTGTTGTGAAAGAATGCCCACTGTAGAAACCATTGTGCCAAGTGGCTGAGTGAGAAAGTGACATGAGGAAACTCTCGGTAACTTACAAATAGTTGCTTTCTCCTTTCACTATAAAATAGTTACGTCGATGCTCCCTTGACAGTTGTTCTTGGTTATGCCTATTGTTATCTCTTAAGCCTCGTTTGGTTGTGGTTTAAAACACTCTCAAACTTCTCCAAAAATATTTTTATCAATATTTTATATTTATTTTACATCATACATGAATTCAAATATAAAAAATCAACTTTGTTTTCTACACAAATCTCAAACTTAAAAATTAACTTTATTTCACATCCGACATAATCCTTTAATAGTAAAATAATTTATTTCAAATCATAGATTAAACATAATTTTCTTTTTTTCTTTATCCAAAAAAAATACTCAAAGCATTCTAAAATATATTCCAACTAAATGAGATCTTAGATAGAGTCAAAGCGCTGTTGAAGGTATGGGTTTACTGTTTCATATTCACATTGAGAGCACTATAGGAGGTCCATGATGGCGGTGAAGTTTGGAGATGAACGATAATAGTGTGGCTTAGTGGAAAACGTCGGCCATCCAGAAGGAGTTTTCTCTTCTAAAGAACAAAGTTTTCAGAACCGAACTGTAGATCGAACCGGTCAATCGACTGGTTCATGGTTTTCTCGGTTCATATTCCAACTAAATGAGATCTTAGAGAGAGTCAAAGAGCTGTTGAAGGTGTGGGTTTACTGTTTCATATTGACATTGAGAGCAGTATAGGAGGTCCATGATGGCGGTGAAGTTTGGCGATGAACGATAATAGTGTGGCTTAGTGGAAAACGTCGGCCATCCAGAAGGAGTTTTCTCTTCTAAAGAATAAGGTTTTCAGAACCGTACTGTAGATCGAATCGGTCAATCGCCTGGTTCATGGTTTTATCGGTTCAACCGGTTGAACCGCGGTTCAACCGGATGACTTAATAATTACATTATAATTACATTTAAAATAATAAAATATTTAAATAATATTTTTATTTTTTAGGACTTATGGGTAATTATTCTTTTTTCCACGTTGAAGAAATTTTTTTTTTTTTTACTACCATCAGTAGTGTTTTACCCGGCAAGTAGGCCCATTGCAGTAAGTGGTGGTCCCTACCCTAGTTCAACGATTCAAGACGGAGCAGCATATTCCGCCACACCGCCACACCGCCACACCATCACCAACACCTTGCAGCAGAACCATCATATGCCTGTAGCATCCTTCTCTGCTTCGTTTCTCCTCCTACCTATTCACTTTCTTCCTCCCTACATTATTAACACAACCGCCATCTGACCCTCAGTTTCTCAGCCAAGGGATCACATGCTCCGATGGCGATCGTCGTCCTTCCCCACGGCTCTTCTATCGCCGTCGCCGGTCCTTTCTTCGGTCACTATATCCGGCGATCTACTATGGCTAATCTTAAGCAACAAAGAAGGGTTACAGAGGTGGAGCGCACGTTCTCGTCTCTGATTCTTACGGCCGAGGTGCTCGCCTCCCGTCTCGGCCTTGAAATGGTTGTCGTCGGATTGGAGCGCATCTTCCATCAGCCTGACGTCGATCCGCCGGCATCCAGTCGAACCGAAAACCCTAGGAAACTTTGAATCCTTCGCTCCGCTCGCTGGCCCACTGCCTCGCTCTCGCCGTCTCGCGAGTCGCGACCTCGAGCCCGGAGCCCTCGCCCAAATCCGGTTTGACCGGTTAATAACCGGCTCGTTCGGTTCAATGGTTGAACCGGTTTTTATCGGTCTAATCCAATTTTTAATTGATTTTGGTTCTAATATTGAACCGAACCGGACTTTGGGCCGGTTCGCGATCGAACTGGTCGAACCGGCCCGTCCGATCCGATTCTGAAAACCTTGCTAAAGAATAGGACAAAAATTGGTCCTCTATTAGCCATTTAGTGCTTCTTCTAGTTCTAGGTGAATAAACATGAACCATTCTTCAACCTCAGCTAGTTGCTTGGGCTTGTGAAAATTTTGAATGAGAACTTTAGCCTATCTCAGGGAATCAAATATTAAAAACTTAGAAATATGGATTTGCATGATCTATATTTGAATTATTGGATCCAAATATAAGTCGTAGGCTAATAGAAGTTCCAGTGAGGAAAGTTGGATCATTGAATTTTACTTATGTAAAAAGAGAAAGAAGAAAAGTAAAAAAGATATGACAAAAAATTATAAGGAATGATCTTTTATATATTTGGAACTAAATGGAGATTTGTTATTTGATAGAATGCAATAGATACAAAGAATTCATACAGAACCCCACCTAATGGGATAAAAGTTTGATTTGTTATTGTTATATGGATCTGCATGATATTATGTCCTAATTTGGGCTTAGATATAATTTTTGTTTTTTTAATTTGGGTGTCATCATCATTTTAAGGACCATCAAACCCATGAAAAGTGCTCCTACTAAGTGCTTGATCTATCACTTAACACTAATATCTGTTTAGGATCACAATGCAATTCATATCTTAAAATTTCTCTCTTGTCAATATTGGCACGAGTCGACTTATTTGAATTGTTCAGTATTGACTATGATTCAAGTAATAGATTTTTTCGACAGATATGATACAATATCTCTGATTAAACTTTGCTGCACCCAGATTCAAAAGAAAAAGATATGGGAATCTGTTCAACCTCACCTGAAGACTACTGATGAACGCATTGCCGTTCTTGGAGCGCATCCTATGAGGACATCAGCTGGCGTTGTGACCAGCAGGTCTCTGAAGAATGGGAACATTTCCTGATTGTTTCTCATTGCTTCTTCTGGGCTTCGTTCTGCAAGTTTCAGGTTCTTTTGTTTTTCTTCTCCCCTCAAATCTAAAATTGTTAACATCTCTATTTTTCGTCAAGTTCACAAAATCTATAAATGAGACAATGCACGAAAAGAAGTAAGTTTAAAAAATCAACTAGAAGACCGACTCCTCGCAAAAGATCATTGGGAGGGGATCAAGGGTCCATTTAGTTGGAAGAAAATTTTATCTTTCAAGTGAATTTTGGTCTATATTGGAACATGTGTATAATCAGATAAAGTTAATTTATAATATTTAAAATTATATAGGATGAATAAATTTAATTATTATATAAAATATTGTGTAGTATGTGTGATAAAAGTTATTTTTTATAGAAATTTTAATACATGTCATATAAATTTTATTATGTTTTCAGCACTTACCATCTTTTATAATAAATTTTGTATGTAACATGATTTAGATTTATTTTTTTTATTTTTGATGTATGGAAAAAAAATTTCTAATCAGGCCTTTAGGCCTTATATCAAATGGTGGCAGGGCTTGCTTGGTTGTAAGTATTTAAAAATAACTCATTAATTATATATATATATTTATTTATTTTTAACATTTAAAATTAATTTTATTTCACCTCATAAATAAATTTTAATATTAAAATTAATTTTATTTTATATTTTACATAACTTAAATATAAAAAAAACTTAATTTCACAACATAAATGAACAATAATATATTTTATCTTTCCAATTCAAAAAACTAATCTCCCTAAAATAATGGTCACACAAATTATGGTTATGTCCTCATGCAATAATAATTTGAGTCTAAGATTTAAAATTTAAGTTTTTTTTAGGAATTGCATTTGGGCTCATGTGGTGGACCTCTTACTTCGAGATGAGTTTTGAATCATATGTGACTCAAAAGAATCTCCCGTTGATTTTGAGTCAGGGTGATTCACTCGAAATTGGTTTTTAGTTGACTAAAAAATACGTAGTATATTTTAAATTTTACTACTATAAAAATAATCATGACATTATTGTTGAGTAAAAGATTATGGAAGTTGAGATTATTTGTTTGATCTAAATTATTTCTTTAAACAATTGGTCTTGAACTAATTTGAATTGGATTTCAGTTAGACTCAAAATTGAATTAGAGTTAAAATATTTCTGTAACATCTCGTGATTTAAATATAAAAATATTATTTTCTTTAGTTTTAGAAAACTGATGACTTAATTATTTTTCAGGATTTTACGTATCTTAATGTTATTTTAACTTAAGCACGTTTAACAGTAGAATTTCTTATCATTAGTTTTACATTTATGCGTTTATTTGTCATCCACCTAAAAGCTTACCAAGAGCCGCTCTTTGTCTGAGTAATTTCGATTCAATTATATGAATATCACTCAGGCAATTACTTCTTGCTATCTTCAGTCCCGAGTTGTCAGATGCTCACTAGCTTTTGCCTGATCCATCCTCGAACGACATCGTATTGTGGGAGGTTGGCTGTAATACCATATTGTGACATCTCCTAATTTAAATATAGAGGTATTATCCGCTGTAACTTTAAAGAACTAAGTGGCTTAAGTAGTTTCTAAGAGGTCATCCCATCTCAATGTTTTTCTAGCCTAAACATATTTTATTATAGAGTTTCTTACATTAGCTTTACGGCTTTACCTCAGAAGATGTCTTTACTATTTGAGCTCACGTTATTTACTTATACAGCTCAGGAACTCCTCTCCTTTTTCGATATGGTATGATCCATCCTTATCCCCCCTCAGCCTAGATGTCTACTAAGAGCCGCTCATTATTCGAGTAATTTTGATTAAATCATATAGGCATCACCCGATGATCTTTCACACTAATTTAATTATATGAATTTTTTTTTTCTATTAATTTTATTCAACTTTAAGATCTTTTTATATTTCTAATGATAACATAAAAAATAAATTTATCAAGAAAAATGATAGCATAAAATTAGACTTACATAGACTTAAGGATGGTACTGGTCAGATGAGAAGCAGATTTTTTTTCTCCAACAACATTTAATGGCTGCACTTACTTTTATTGACTTGCACTACTTCAAATTATAAATTTTTCAAAACAATATTTAATATTTCATATTTGTCACACTAAAATATGATTCATATCATTACTCTTCTTGGCAATTAATGAGAATATTTTTTAGAAGATATTTGGTTTATTATTATTTTAATATTATATCATGTAATTTAATTGTCATTGCATTTAGATTATAATTTTTTATTAATAATTTTATAATTTTATAAAAAGTTATTTATAAATATCATTAAATTAAATAATTATTTTTTTTATGTTATGTACAACATGACATAATACTAAGATAATATTAAATTAAATACCTCATTAATAGCTTAATTATGTTATTTGTTTACATATACATATATACATACATGTATATATATATATATATACACACAAATATGTGTGTATGTATGTATGAATATATATGATCTTTGTATATATTAACTTGATGCAAAAAATGGAACAAGAAAATAATAAAAGATGAAAATAAGAGTTTGTTCGGCTTGAGTTGCTTTTTACCTTAACATAAATTTTAACTGTAAAATTCAATTTTATTTTTTATTCAACACAAATATAAATATTAGAATTAATTTTATTTCATATTTTACACACTTTTTAATATTAAATTAGATTTTTTTTTCATTAAAATTTTCAGATAAAATATTTTTTCTTTTATTCAGAATACAATCTTCGAACCAAACTAACCCTCGTTTGGTTCGAGCTTTTTTTTTTGACATGAAAAAAAAATTATTTTATTTTTTAAGTTTGATGGAATAGAAATTTATTTTACTATTAGAAAGTATGTAAAATATGAAATACTTTCAATTCTAATATTTGTTTTTGTATTAGATGTGAAATAAAATTGATTTTTATAGTTGAAATTTGTGTTGGGCAAAAAACTCTCCTCGAGCCAAACGAGGCAAGAGAGAGAGAATATAAAAATTTTCTAAGTGGAAGTACTCCGATAATACTATATAAGAGGGGCAAGTATTAGTCTTGGCATGGAGATTTTTCAAACTCATTGAGGGAATATTTATTGTGGGAAAGAATATTCAATGTTGAAGTAGGGTGGTGGTTGAGGGTTTGGCAGATGATGCTCATGTATTTATTAATAAAGACTTAAAATCATAATAAATATGTTTATTAGTTTAGTATTAACATTTGGGGGCATATTTATTTATTTGTAAAGTTTAATTAAAATGAATTGAAATATTTTTTTATTGAAAGTTTTGAATAATGTGAAATAAAGTTAGTTATTATATTGCGATGCATGAGAGATGCGATATAAGTTAGTTATTATTTTAGTATGTGTGTAGGATGTGAAATAAAGTTAATTTTTTATTTTGAATTATGTGTATGATGTCGAATATAGTTAATTTTTAATATAACATGTCAGTTTAAAATTAACCAAGTTAATTTTAAACTGACTAAACAAATAGGTTGACGGTTTGGAGAGTGCTTTACAATTTCAAGAAAGTTGATTGCTAGGGAGAGGAATCATTCTAATTATCAAAGAGTATGAAATAGTTAAAATTCAAAAGCATAGAATCTTATCGAGTAGTATGTCCAGCAAATTCATGTGCTAGAGATGATAAATGACTAAAGTTATATTTATTCGATTCATGCCTTCACAAGTATTCGTAGATTGTATTTATATTTTGTATCAACAATATGTATCCTTGATGATATTATAAAATCAATTGCGATGAAGGTATCTTAACTTCTGATCTTCTTGACATTAATATTGTGAAAGATATCTATATCAAAATAAGTGGAATTTTATTTGCCATAATGTCTCTCTCTTATGATTTTAATGATCTTCTCATGTAATACTTAAGTGGGCACTTTCATATTTTCTATGGTTGCTCTAAATGGCAAGTAAGGAAAAGCATTTTTCAGTTATTTAATATTACAAGCATATATATATATATATATATATATATATATTTTTCATATCAGAAACTTTAATTATCTCTAATGAAAGTTTCTGCAGATAATTAAATCAAGTGAAATATTATGCATTTTGTCTGTGAAGCAATTATTAGATGTCATCAGACCACAAAGTACCTAAAAGATTTCACATGGGTACATTCCTTTGTAAGGTGACTGAAATTAAAGCATGTATAATTCTCTTTGTAAGGTGATGAGGTTAATTTATAACAGTAAAGTAGATGAAAAACTGTTCTAAGATATACCTGAAATATAATTTTACTTAGCTAAGATAGCTATGTAAAAAAAATGATTGGTTATTAGCTTTTGTGACTATGTCATTATCGTACTGAGATCTCCCCAAGGGTGGGTCAAAGTCAGCTTCAATGACTTCGTACGAGCAATTGGTGAGGTTGCTGCAGTAACGGTTCTTTGCAAGTATTACGGCGTCTTCCTAAGTATCAGATTGTTTAGGATAGCAGTCAAGGTGGCGGAGACTAGAAAGGCTTTAGAGATGGAGTGACTGGCAAGCATCTTGACAAATAAAATATAGGGTGTGTGGCTGAAGGGGGATTCTATCATCGTTATAGGGAATATTCTGCTTTCTCTATATGGTGTTGTTTACTGTTTTATTTTATTTTTTTATTTTTTTACTATCTTTAAGGCATATAGGATTATACATGTATACAGATCCATCAATAAGATGATTAATTTTATATGTTTTTCTTCTTGTATAACTGATATAAAATGGGATGAAGGCGTGCACCTCTCTTATCTAATTTTTAGACGGTCCTCACTGAGAATCGCAATTGCTGTACTTAATATATATACTTGTTTTGCTATTTATATTATTCTAGGCTTCAGCCGAGTTTCAAAAAAGAAATGACAGGTTAATGCGTCGTATCTTTCCACTCGCTTGTGGGTTTCGCTTTTACGGATGCACAGTCATAGGTTGAAAATTCTATTACCTATTATATTACCTTTACAGGTCTGTTTGTTTGTAAAGTTAAATTTAATAAGGTTAAAATTAAATTTGGATAGAGATATTTTTTATTAAAAATTGTGAATTATGTGAAGTAAAGTTAGTTATTATATTGGGGTGTGTGAAGGATGTGATATAAAATTAGTTATTATGTTGGGATATGTGAGGGATGTGATATAAAATTAGTTATTATGTTGGGATATGTGAGGGATGTGATATAAATTAGTTATTATTTTAATAATGTGTGTAAGATGTGAAATAAAGTTAATTTTTAATATTAAATTTTATGTGTGATGTGATATGCTAGGTTAAAATTAAATTAGGTTAATTTTAAACCGATAAGCAAACGGGGCCGAAAGTAATAACTTCTAGCATTTAATAATTATATTACCTATGCAGAAGATATTTAATTACCCAATGAATACTACAATTATCACTAAATTTTTTTATTGAAAAGTTTTGTTTGGGATGCATATTTCCTCTATATCTTGCTTCACTTCTTCTTTACATCTTGCATCACTTCTTTACAAGCATGAATTGAAGGCTAAATATCAGCTAAAAGTAATAATTTGGTTCATAGCTTAATTAGCTTTAAATATGTAATATATGGTGCAAAAATGAATTTAATGTAAATATTTGTATATGCAATTAATTAACTATATAAGATAAGTAATAATAAAAAAATGTATTTTATTCAGCTCTAGAGTTAGGTAACAACTTCAAAAAAAAAAAATGCTTGAAATTTATTGGAAGTTTGATAGTAGTTAAAGCACTTAGCTGTCTATTAGATTTATAGTGTTGGCTTTTAGTTTTTTGTTTTTGATATTTTTGACAATTTGACTCATACCACTGTTTCTTTTTTCAATTGTGTGCAACGTCTTTGAAATAAAAGCAAATCTATAAGTGAACTAATACTTATTCCTATCATCTTCCATCGCATCTGCCTAACTATATAAAAGAGCACTAATGTAGTTCAGTTATTAGGTCGTATGCAAGACATCGAGATTTTTAATTTTATGATGTATTTTTTAATAGTTATTATATTTATCAATCATAAGTTCTTAAAATCAAAAACTCTATTTGGGTTGAGGTCTATTCTCAAGAAAAATGCCATCCTTATTTTTTTCTATATATTATCATATTTTTTACTATTCTAGTGATCATTTTATATTTTAATTTGAAGATATAAAGGTTTAAGTATGTGACATATACATGAGAAATCAAAGTCAACCAATGCTTTTAATATTCAAATTGCAATGAGTCATACTTTTCTTAACAATGATATTAAATTTCATTTAATTTAAGATTTATGACCATTAATGCTAATGTTTAATGAGGAAAATATAGAAATATTTTGAATTGATTGACTTTGAACTTTAAGGCCCTGTTTGGCGCGAGGACTAAAATGATACTAATTCAAAAAAAAAAAAAATAATAATAATAATAATAAATAATTTTTTTTAATCATTCTACATAAATTTTAATATAAAAAAAATATTATTTTTACTTCATATACTTAATAATTTTTAATAAAAAATAATTTTATTTTACATCCTAGATCAAAATACTCGATTCGAATATTTTATCTAGGATGTGAAATAAAGTATATATTGTTATTGAAAATTATTGAGTATGTGAAGTAAAGTAATATTTTTTTATATTAGAATTTTGAAGAATGATTAAAAAAATTTATTTATTATTATTATTATTGTTTTTTAAATTAGTATCATTTTGGTTCTAATTTATTTCTCGCACCAAATAGGGCAAATGTGAGTTAAAAACTTCAAAATGCCATTATTTTTAATAAGAAAAAGGGGCATATCATTAATTGAGTCTAACTATATGCTATAATTTTTGAAAAATGAACTCAAAAGAAAAAAATAATTTAGTAAGTGAGAGAAAATAATTATTTAATTTAATAATATTTATAAATAATATTATATAATGTTAAGTTATCTCGAAAAAATAATTATTTGATTTAATTATATTTGTAAATAATATTTTCTAAAATTATATAATTATTAATTAAAAAATAATATCTGTTATTTAAATTAAATAATATAAAAATTAAATTATTATCTTAATATTATGTCATATTATGTAGAAAAAATAATTATTTGATTTAATTATATTTATAAATAATATTATATAATGTTGAATTATTTAGAGAAAATAATTATTTAATTTAATAATATTATAAATAATATTCTATAAAGTTGTATAATTAATAATTAAAAAATAATATTTAAATATTATGTTATTTAAATTAAATAATATAATACTAAAATAATAATAAATTAAATGCTCTTTAATTTTTTTTTAACAAATTAATATAACTTTATATAAAATTGAGTCAAACTTAGGTTGAGGTAGACTATAGAATTGTTGAACAAAATTAATAATCTAATCACTATTACAAGGGTACTTAGTTGATAATGACTGTAAAATTACTGATAATTTATAATAGATAGCTATAATTTTCATCCAAACTCAATAATTTTTTAAAATATGTGAAGCATTTAATTGTGCAGTGTATTTTTAGAATAGAACATTTGAAAGTGCATAATATTTATGGCAAAAATACAAAAATTAGATGATAATTAGTGCTCTAAAAATTAGGTTTGAGAATGTGCGACGCTCTGCAATAAAATCACCTGCCGAAAGAAGATTGCTGCTATCGCGGATCCCCCTAATTTCTTTCCCTCCGTGCCAATTTCTTGTTTTGGCAATGTCCCTTCTCCTTATCCTTCTTCCCCATTTCCCTACAAGAGTAAAGTTCTCTTCTTCTGCTGTGAGAAGAGCTAGGCATGGGGCTATGCGAAGAAGAGGCGACGTCTGAGTTGGGAAACCAACCCAGCTTCGAATCTCCTTCATCGCCTAACGCGGTGGGGGGAGGTGCCATTGGGGGAGAGGTTAATGCACTAACGTTTGGGGAGCAGCGGGCGGCGGTGTATGCCGGTGTTAAGACCGGCAAGGGGACTCTGTACCCGCTGAGACCGGGCGAGCCTGACTGCGCTTACTTCCTTAGGACTGGTTGGTGCAAGTTTGGGCCCTTTTGCCGGTTTAATCATCCCCGGGAAAGAAAAGTGGCTCAGGTTTGTCCTTTTTGTGATTTTCTACTGTGGGTTTTGCTCTTTTGTCTGCCATTTTGATTGTAGAGAATGCTTTGTGATCTTCACAGGGGCAGTGTCGAAATTCAGTGGCAAGGTTTCAGGTGAATTTTTTGTTATCAAGGTTTTGGTAATGAAGGATTGGGGGATTTTTTAAAGAGTTTTTTTTATTTTTTATTTGTGGAAGTGGTGATTGTTAGTTTAGTGTGCTGTTATGCTACATGTACTGTTAAATAGAGAATTTGGTTTTAGATCTTGCAATCTTTGTGTTCTTTTACTTGATCTATATCTTCAACCACTAGTCCTCTTGGATAATAATTTCTGCAGTAAAACAATTCTCACACAAGCAAATTCAAATTCGGTCTACTTTAATATTGATGTGCAGTTATCTTCTAAAAAATTTAATGAAGAGAGAACTCACTTGCACTGTCAAATGTTTTGGCTTTCTTAGGTAATAAATTATATGATCGCCTTGCAGGTCATGTTTGGCTGCTCTGGTGTCTAGAGTTGATAGCTAATGTGATTGGTAATTAATTATATATGGCCAATGTTTATAGTTTGCTACAAGCAGTGGCCTCTTATGAATGGGGGTTGAAACTTCTTGCTTGCATTATCTTATGCAGCTTATCTATGTTCTGTAGAACACATGGTAAGGTGTTCCTGTAAGTTATATTGTTCAAGTAAACTAATGACTGCGCGTTTTTCTGTAGAATGTACTTTGAGGTTCATTGATTAGTTGCTATATGGGTAATGTAATATTAAGTTCAATTTTATGGTCAACTAGATTTCACACCTACTATCATTTTTTATGCATGAAAATTTCCAAAAATCATTTTTTTTATCTCTACAAGTTGCTTTAGGGGTAAACTAGGAAGTAGTCACAAATCCTGCAAAGTTACATGCTCTCATTGGTTTTCATGCATGTATAGCCTCATTACATTTAAAAAAACAAAATCAGTGGTTAAGAAATGGGATTATAGCTGCACAAAACTTGTATGCATGCCACTATCAAGAAAAAAAAAAAAAAACCTTGTATGCATGTCATAAGAACTGAATTTGTTTAGCTATAATCTATGATTAAAGTGGATAATGGTATATACTCTTCACTTATATGCCAAGAGTAAGTAATATTATCTAAAGTTCTTAATATGGACCACTGGCTAGAAATTGTATATGAGAGGCTATATTCTTTCTATTTTAGTATGCTATGAAGTGCTTCAATTCAATATATATCACTGGGTAGTAGTGGTGATCATAGTCTGTTAATTGGTTCATACCATAAAAATTGAAACTAGAAAAAGACAGTTTTTTGATGTGGAAGATCATAACTGGGTTTGAGGTTGATTGGATTAAAACAACAGTTCCGTTTGGTTAAACTGAAATTTTCAGCTCTAAAATTGGATTTATATAAAAAGTATACTTCATAAGCTTTGTTTTCATAAATTGAAAAGTATAAAAATATCACATTTTTCCTTGTAAAAGTTTTCCAAATTCTGAATAGTAGTTCTTTCAGAGCCTCAAGTTGGGGATCTCTTGCATGTAGGCCCCACCTTTTCCATATAGGACAATCTCTCATCTCCAAAGAACATTTCAATCAAATTCCAAAACATTATTTTTTAGAGGCTTTTTGTTAATTCTGAAATTTATGAATATTAAAAGCATTTTTTTGATAATAGTATTAAAAGCATTTTTATAAATACCTAATTACCACTTTCTCCTATATTTCTTTCAATTCTAAACATTGAGCCTATTTCACTCAATTCCTTTCCTTCACCAATCCTGTTTGGCCCAAATTCATGGTTCAGTGGTGGTGGCATTTACGATGATGCTTCTCATTGGCAGCAATTGACTTTTTCTCATTAATGGTGGCAGCGGTTGTGTATATTTATGAACTACGAATATTAAAAGCATTTGATGGCATTCTTTGATACTTTTCATTAACAAGAAGAGAAACATCTTTCACTTTGCAATGACTAAAGCGTTAGCCTTGTTGACATGTTTAAGTAGAGATCTTCTGAATCATTTATTTTTTGAGTATATAAGAGTTATGGTTGAAATAAATGGTATTTTTGTAAATGCATTAAAGATTAATGAAAAATACGATTGAAGAACTCATATTATTTAAGATTAGTGGGTCCCAGTGATGTAGAACCAGAAATGGGAAAAGGGAAGAGGAAGAAAAGAAGACTCGGAATTGAAAATATTGGATTTCATGTTTCCGCCTTTCCAAGTCGAAAATAGTTTGAATTTGAAATCTTGTAAATCAATGGATGGACCTCCATCATCAAATTGTCTCAAATTTAAAACTTGGGCTCGAGTACAAGCATTGCTCTACCCCTGGAAGCAATTCACCATAAACAATAAACACATAAATGTAACAATTTGATAATATAAATGGACTAACTTATAAAACAAAAATGGCTTAAAAAAAACTTATAAACAAAATTTAAAAGAAATACACATCCATATTACAATTTTTACCTAACCAGACCACATTTATATATTATCTGCTTGGTTTGATTAATGAATTGTTTTAATGTATACAACAAAAACTAATATTGGAAACCCGAAACTTCATTGATCAAGACAAGACAATCATTGGTTTGCTTACTTGAATTTTTTTTTTTTTGGATTCTGTTGCCCGTAAATGCTACAATTCCCCCCACCCTAATTGGGAATTGTGGCGGTGCGGATTCGAATTTGAGATCCCTTGGTTCTCAGCAAGCTCCCTCCCACTGGGCTAGGAGAATCTCTACACTGAAATTTTTAGTTATGTTATTTTGTTTCAGTTAGATTTTTCATTCTTTTGTTTATTAACCAGATGCAATATTCGTTATCAACAGTTTCACTCATGTTTTATCAGATGGGCATGGCGCATTATTTTGGATTATAGAAATGGCAAACTGTTTATCATCATGTGGTTCTTTGCTTCCTGCCAAGTGAACCCAACTGTCATGCTTTGTACTCCACATCTTGCAATAAATGTAGTGGTAGAAATGGTTTTGTTAGTATGCTTAGGAATGATGTTGAATGTCAAGATATACTTGGAATTTAGTCATAAGTTTAATATTTATCTTTCGTTCATGGGAGCAGGAAGGGAATGTTTTCCCCATAGTTTTTGGTAGTTGAGCAGTTCAATATATTTTTTTTATTCAAGAATTTGTTAAATTTGCTATTTCTTAGCACTGTTTGGTTAATAGAACTATTTTTAGATTTGCTTATAGATTTTTAATTAGATGTTTGTTGATATACTAATATTTTGTTTTCTGCTGCCATGCATATATTAGTATTTGTTTCATTCTTTTCAACTATCATACATGACATTTTTGGCAAAGAAGTATTCTTTTTATAGTATCTGTAGTTTCTGATGTTAATATTTAACTGCGATATGATTTAATTTACATTCATCTATTTGTTAAATGCTGTCTTATTTTTAAAACTTCTACAGGTTGTTAAAGAAATGGACAAAGGATCTATAAAACCTGTTGATCAGATTTGCAAGGTCTGTATGTATGGAGCTTTATGAATTACTATATTCATGTCACTGATGATGAAACTCTAACTACACATATTATGTAGTTTTGATGAAGGCCAAATTTATGTATTATTGTAAATAGTTCCTGAGTGCTACATTCTCTTGCTTTTAGCTTTTTAAGCCCTACTTCTTACTTTACTGATGACTTTATGTATATGCCTTGTGTTAAGTTTTTATTAGACCATTGAATCTGGCAACCAGTTTGAGAGCTTTTTCTCAACAATGTGATTGTTCCATTTGTTTTCCCTCCTTGAGTTTTTAGAAACCAAAGCTCATCTAGCAAGAAAGAGGAGGGGGGGGNAAAAAAAAACAAGCGGGAGGAGGAAGGGGGGGGGGGGGGGGGGGGGGGTAGGGGAGATTAAGTTTAACATTTAATGAATATCAGTAACAGTAACTTGCTAAATTGTATAAATTTGTGTTATTTTACTTTGTAAATAATAAAATAGCATAAATATAATGTTAATGATATGAATATTGTTAATGTTACTAACTGTAGGTACATTATCTTCCGTCATCTACTTATATTTGGCTCTTCTCCCGGGCATATTTTGCATATCTGCTCTATCCCTCACCTTGTGATCCTCCCTCTGCATGACTACATGTTTCATCTTGGTGTATATGACATTAGCTCAGATGGGGGAGATTAAGTTTAACGTTTAATGAATAGCATAAATATAATGTTAATGATATGAATATTGTTAATGTTACTAACTTTAGGTATATTACTTCTTAAGAACATTATCTTTCGTCATCTACTTATATTTGGCTCTTCTCCCGGGCATATTTTGCATATCTGCTCTATCCCTCACCTTGTGATCCTCTCTCTGCATAACTACATGTTTCATCTTGGTGTATATGACATTAGCTCAGTATAAGAGTCTCACCTAGTGGGGGTCACGCCAAGGCGCTGGAATGAATGCATTTGATGACTCCATAACATTGAGAGTGCGGAGAACACCACTTTCTTCACCCTCCTTCATTTTTAATGTTGTCTGAGACATGATCATTCATTGGTCTTGTTTGTGCTGTCCCCATTGCTAGTAACCCCAAAGGACTTGTCCCCTTTCAATTAACTGCCTTTCAAATTCTTCCAGCGCCAACAAGGCTGGTGAAGCTTGGCGTAAATGTTGATTTTTACCATTTTTGCGTAACTAACCTTGGTTGTTGATGCGGGACGAAAAAGAGGTCAATGTTAATTTATATTTATATTTAGCAAAATTGATTAGTAAATTATTTTAATTAAGAGAAAAATATTTTCTAGATAAATTATATGATAAATAAGATTTTTGAATCCCGCAAATTAAGATATTTTAAAATTAAAATTAAATTGGATCGTATAATAAATAAGAATTTATCAATTTAGATTAGGGCGTCAATTTAAATTCAATAAATCAGATTCGAGGTTCAGAAATTTAGGACAGACGTCTCACAATTAAATTCAACAGTAATTGACACACAAGAAATATCGGGTTACACAATTAGAGCCAAATAAATAATCCAAGTCAAGCGAATAATTTGTATTGAAATCAAATAATCAGCTTAGTGAGGTTCAGGAAAGAATTTACCGGCGATTTGACTCAGAGAAGAGTCACTGACGATGTTATCCGATCTGATCGAGGGCGACGCACAGGCGGCACGCGGGCGCGTGGGCGGGTGTGCAGGCGAGCGGGCGGAGAGACAGCGAAGGCACAGGCGGGCGCAGGTGGGNGCCGGCGCTCGCCGATGCTCAGCGGGCCGGCTGGAGGACGGAGATGCGAGCGACGTGGGCGAAGCAGCAGGTAGGTGATCGCAGGTTCCCTAGCCGGCAGAGAAAACAAAGATGAATTTTAAGGTGGGAAAATTACATCAAGGGACCTGGACTTTGGTTGAGCTGAAGGAAGGAAAGATTTTTTTTTTTTTTTTTAAAAGTGGATAACTAGGCTACTTTGAGGATTCTCACCAAAGGCTAACCCTACGCTTTCCTTCACCGGAATATCGACCCCTTAACCCGGATCTAGGCTCTGAGAAAACTCAAATAATTTCATTCATCAAAATACTCTATCTTTTACAATGCAAGGCGACCTCTTTATATAGAGATCCCATGTAGAAATTTGAAAATACAATATTAAATGCAAAAAATAAAATATCAAATAAATAAAAGCAAATATGGAATTAATCTATTACAATAAAATAAAATCAGCTCCAAATGTGGTGAGTCTTCAAATCTTCCAGATATGCTCTGAATCAAATCAAATCAAACTTAAACAAAGCTAATATGGAAATCTCTAATAGCTCTAATTAATTTGAATTTGAATTTTGATTCAGCACATGGCGTCATCCTAGCCATCCAATTCGATGCTGATCTGTGTCCCCACTAGTTGTGCTCTACAAATGGTGGTCTATCTTCAAGAGATTGACAGGTGCTTGAAGTGTACAGTCTACTACTCATATTGTCACTAGAGTTGTTGATGACGGCCTGACCAGCAACATGCAACAACTCACATGCAAGATATAGAAGAGCTAATATTCAACTTAAATCTGTTAAACATGCTGCTTATGCAAAATATGTGCTAGCTCAAATTCCTTATGTGCTTAGCTAGCTCAAATTCCTTATGTGCTTAGCTAGCTCAAATTCCTAATATGCTGCCGTTGTTGTCATTCATAATTGGACACCATATATGTAGGTTCCTTACTCCCTCTTTTTATATAGGAGAGAGCAAGTTGTCTGTCGGTATTTGCTGAACAAGTAGTACTCTTTCAATATGGTATCAGTGCCCGTTATTGATTCATCCCAGTATATAGTAATCTTGGCCTAACAATGTGGATACTCTAACTTAGTTGAGGAAGGGTGTTAAGTGTGATAAAAATGGTTGCATATGTTTTTGATGTTAGGGACTCGTACAATTTACCTTATTTATACGTAATAAGGCTATAAGAATTCTATGTGCTTATATGATTGAAGTTTTAAGGCTCTGTTTGGGATCAAGCCAAAAAGGCTATGACCATGGCCAAAATGTACAATCCATTTTTTTAAGTATAGTAAAACATAAATTTTTATCCTATTGTACGCAAACTTCAATATAAAAAATTTACTTTATGTCACATCTCATATAATTCTTAATATATTAATCAACTTTATTTCACATCCTATATAACTTTTATCATAATTCATTTTATTTTTCATCATACAATTATTTGAGAAATAGCCAATTTTTTTTCCTAAATTGGTTCTTTTTAATTCCTCCAAACAAGGGATGAGATAGGAATGATTTTATAGACTTCTATATTGTATCCTCTTGGAAGATAATATTTATTGTTTGTGTTATAATTTACTTGTGGGTGTTTCTTGGATAAAGGTTTGTGAGGTTTTATTGTATATATGATAATAGAGGTAAAAAATTGACGAGAGAAATAGCTTCCAATGTACTTTGAGACAACTTCTTAAATCTTATAAACACCACAAAATCGACCTTGTGCTTGCTATTCGTTTGAAGTATCAACAATTTATTATAGTGTATTTCTTAAACTACCACCAGTTTTTGCTAATGTCGTTCTCCTCTTCCGTTGCTTCCACTTTCACCTGTTTGCAGTGCCACCCTCGAGCAAGCATGATCGAGAGTTAAGAGTGACATCCTATAATCCAAATGTAAAGGTATTATCTGCTTTAGCTTTAGGAAACTGCGTGACTTGATTACTTCCCGAGAGATTACCCATTCTAATATTACTCTAATCCAAACACACTTAACGACAGAGTTTTTCATAATTAGTAGTGGGGACACAACGACATCGGACCGTCGATCTATTCCAAACAGGGTCCACACGTGACGTCCGAGATCTCAGCACGTGGCATCAATCTGGATGGAGGATTGATATTTGCAGATTGGCAGCAGACATGGTTGGTGGTTGATTACTGGATTGAGAATTCCCACTTAAATCAATTTATTGATTTGAATGGGAATATTTTAATTTTTGGGTTGATTTTGTTTATTTTACTTTTTCTTTTTGACATTCGCATTTGGCATGATTGTAATCTTTTTTATTACCGCATTTATTGCAGCATTTATTTTCGCATGTAATAGGCCTATATAAAAGCATGGATTAGAGTTATTTGTTCTTAATTCTGGAATGAAATTATTGTGAGTTTGATTATTGTGTTATATCCCTGTGAAGGAAAATGTTGGGGCCTTGGGTGAAAATCCCTAAATACCTTAAGGAACTTAATGTATTTCCCCAACTTTTCCTGCACTTTAAATCACGATCTCAGCTCAACAAATCCAGGTATTTCCTTTCCTCTATCAGTTCGGAGGTCTTGCGCCGCCCTGTCATCTCTGCCTGCGCCTGCCGGCGGGTCCCTCTCTCGCTGTCGTCACTTCTGGCAACTCTCCGGCCTTCGGCGAGGGCGACAATCCCGCCTGTGGTTTCTGCTCGCGCTGCCGCCAACACCAGCAGCCTTCTGCAGCATCGTGCACGATGTTTGGGATTCCGCACGAGGTTTGGCCTCTACAACCTCGTGCACGACGTTTGGCCTTTTGCAATCTTTGCGCATGACGTTTGGCCTTTGCAACGTTGCGCATGACGTTTGGCTTCTGCAACCTCGGGCACAAGGTTTGGCGTTCTGCGCGACGTTTGGCCTTCTACTGCTCAGCACGTGCGATGTTAACAGCAAGGATCGTGCACGATCGTTCACTACTCGTACTCCAGCACGTAACAGTCCAAGACCTCGGACTTCGATCCTGCTGGCCCAACCGCCCACAACATCGTTCACGACGTATTAGTAGTTCAGTCTTGAGGCCCGGAAACTTCTGTCGAGGTAAATCTGACCATCAACTGAGTACTTTGAAAATCCTGTGTGATCTTGTTGTGATATTTATCATTAGGATTGTTTGATTTTGCTCGCCCGTGTGAATCTTGAATTATATTGTGTGATAAATTGCTGTCGGGAATTGTTATTTGCGAGCATGCGCATACTACTTTTTATTCTTAGTTCTGATTTGTTGAAATAAAGTTGCTTAAAATTATTTGGTAAATTTACTAAATATTATTTAAACTTGTTTCTAGATATTTAAAACTGACTCGCTTCATAGACTTATAGTTTCTTGATTATTATATAATTATCGTTAGAGAAATTCCTAAACTAATTTATTTTCATCCGCTAGAATTACTTACTGATCTCTATTTTGGATTGCATTTTATATATTGTCCTGCATCATCTGGTATCAGAGCATGTTTGTAATAGGGTATACTTAGGCATATTTCATTCTGCCTGCATATGCCCACTAGGTCTTGTTTAGAATACACTAGGTCTAATTCCCCTATTCCCATGGATCCCAAATTAGATGCCATGTTGACCACTCTCATGGCTAGAGCTGACTATCTGGATGATATAACAATGAGTGGTCGATCAGCCTAGGAGAGAGCCCACTAGAAGGGTTACTCACCAGTCTACTGGTCAGGCATATGAGCCCCGTGATCCTGATGAAAACTACCTGCATAGTATTAAAGTGGAATCCCCTAACTTCGATGAGACATTAGATCCTAAAGCGTACTTAGAGTGGGAGGATGGTATGAATCACTATTTTCATTAGATTTGGGAGTCCATTGCATGAATTTAACATTTAGACCCAAATATATATTATTGGTAGATTTTGTAGGTACATAAGCAAATTTTCTTTATACAAAAAATGTATGAAATCAGAATATCTTGTCCCTGAAAAGGCAATTTATGATTACCATATGAGTTGATTTTTGCGGTCATTGGATGTTCTTTATATTGAAATTTTTGAGGATATAATTAAGGTCATTATTGCACAACCAAATAACTTCCTTTCTCACTGAGGTGGTATCAAACCCACGTTGAAGCAATATCTATTTGCATTAATTTGCATGTTATTACAAGATATTTTTGAGAGTGAGGTTTCGTGTTGAATATTATTTTTAGATGATAATTGTCTCATTAAATTAGAATATTTCCATATAAAAATGATTTAGTTAGAACAGTGAAGGAGAATCTTTAGAGCATACGGGTATTAATATAACAACAATTTAGTGTATGATATATACTTTGGTGCTTGAAAAGGAAATGGTGATTAATCAGGGAGGATGCTGACGTTGATTTACAATTCCTATTACAGTCATGCCAACTTCTTAGTCTCTACCATTTCTTTATGTCAGCAGGTTTGATTTCTTATTGTCCAGTATGGCAACTCATTGAAGTTTAAACTTCTCTAAATTTAATCTCAAAAATTTCCTTTTAGGAAAGTTTTTTATAGTGGGGGATTTTGTAGGATTTGAAATAATATGGAAACATTTCCTTCTTTTGGGAAAAAGCTTGGAGTAAGATTCTGTTTGTTTCACCTTAAACCAACACACAAAAAATAAGCAATATCTTGTTTACTTTTATAATTGGTCTTTTGTTTATAGTATGTTAGCTGCGCCTTACTCTTTTCTTTATCATTTTCTGAGGGTTCAACCTTGATATTTTGAGTATCTCATCTTGCAGTTTTACATGATGCCAGGAGGTTGTAAATTTGGAGAAACTTGTAGGTACAGTCACAGTCACGAAAGAACTGAAAGTGTTCCTTTGGAATTAAGCACCTTAGGCCTTCCTCTCAGGCCAGTATGTCCCTTGTGTAATACTCTTCGACATTCACATACTCATTTCAAGTAATGAAAAAGAAATATTTTATGTATATCTTAACTGAAAATAACCTGTGTTTTATTCAACGTTTTTAGTTTCTGGTTGTTAATATGAATAATTTGGGTGTCTCATATGTATTTAAGGATTAATTACCTATTAAAACCGGTAATGGTGTACAGTTTTTAAGTTTTAGTAGTTGTTTTGGCCTGGCCTTGGCTCTGTTTAGTTGGAGGCCATTTTGGTTATAACTATTGCCAAAATAGCTTTCAATTATTTTATTAAAAAAAAATTATTTTTCATCCTCAATATATAAACTTCAATATAAAAAATTCACTTTATATTTCATTCTACATAATTTTTAACACATTATACTTAATTTATTATTATTATTATTTTGAATAAAATGGTTGGAGACTATTTTTGGCTCTGGCCTGGCCTCCAACCAAACAGGGGAAATAGTTCTTTCTGATCTTTTCTCTATTTTTCAGGGAGAGAGAGAATGCCCTTACTATATGAGAACAGGCATCTGCAAATATTACAGTAGCTGCAAATTCAATCATCCTGAACCAACTGGTTATACTGGGGCACATGTTATTGGATACCAAAATGGTAGCTTTTTCAGAAGCTCCTTCTGTATTCTCAGACTAGCATCAAAATGAGAGCTTCTAATGATTTTGTGGTACTTTCTTAGGTGTTTTGCAATCGTACATCCCGGCTATGTCATTCTCTGAATGGCTAAATATCTTTATGGATTCGAGTGGATATCAGGTAGTCCTTACATTCTTGCATTTGTCTTGTTTGTTTTATTGATTTTGCATTTGTTTAGCTAAGTTAATTTTAACGAGGTTAACATTTGAAGAGATTTTTGTTTTGAAATTTGTGAAAGAATTGAAATAATTAAAGTAAAGTGTATAGTGTGTGAAATAAAATTAGCTTTTTTATTTTGAGAGTTTTGCAGAATGTGAATTATGATTGATTTTAATGATACATTTGAATTTGTGTATAATTTGAAGTTAAGTTTAACCAAAGTTACAATTAATTTTAATGAAAAATTGTTTTGTAACTTGTATTATACCTATCATTTATGTGAAAATATTTGACTATAGATTTTAAAATATTCATGTAGTTTTTACTTTTACGAGTTTATTTAAGAGATTATGGATATATCCTGACTTGTTTAAACAGATCATGGATGTATCTTAAAGTTATGCATGAAATAGTATGGAATCATAAATATTTAATTTTTTGCTTATGGGTGTTCCGGATGTATCATATTCATTATATTTTACATGAAGTTTACTTATCATTGAACATACCTCTTAGTGCAAATTATCCTCTAAAATCAATTTTGCCTTGTTTGGCATGAGCCCAAAAATGGGCAAAAAAATATTTTAATAATATTTTAAATTTATTATAAATTTTAATAACTTTATTTCACATCCAACACAAATTCCAACTTTAAAAATCAACTTTATTTCACATCCAACACAAATTCCAACCTTAAAATCAACTTTATTTCACATCCTACACACCTCCCAATATTAAAATAAATTTCTTTCCCATCAACTCTATAAAATAAATTATTTTCTCTTTCCTTACCCAAATTCATCCTCCAACCAAACAAGCCTTAGAATGGCAGCCCACTCAGGATCAGTAGGAGCCATGAGTTCTTTGGTGAGTTGATGAGTTTTAGAAAAATAAAAAAGGATAAAGGCCTGCAACAACTTGAGGACAATCATAATATAGGCCTAGTTTCCAACCAACCATTGGATTAAATCAGTCTTGACTGCTCGTCCAAACTTTCTCTGTGCACATAGCAAACTCCTATTTCTTAATTGGTTGTATCACACGGATGCTCGGGTGATGTCTTAGACATTTTTCACATTGGGAATACGGAATGCTGTATTTTTCCATAGCCTCCCACAAGTGCCCTTTAGAAATTCGGATCTTTATAAAACCACTTTTTTGGAGTTTTCTTGCAAGTCAAACAAAGATCCTTCTAACCTCGAGAGATGTAACCTTGAGGAACTCCCCATCGTAAAACTAACCAAGCATAGCCAAATTGTAGGAGATTGAATTATGCTTTGCTACAAAAGGCCAATCAAATGTATTTAAACTACATGAAAATGGAAAAAATACATCACATTATACACAAAAATACTTTTCTTTCATTAGCAACATCTTTTTATAGGAATGAAAGGACCGAACAAAAACTGAAAAAGCCTATTATCCTCTCAGGTGATATTTCCTACCGATGTTCCATGGGAAGGCCTAGGTTGTGATCCTTATGAAGACTATGACCTTGCACCCTCAAGTGTTGCCTCCTCTATAGGTAGCCATTGGCTAAACACTGTGTTCCTCCACCTCCTCGAAAAATCTTAGTTCTCTCACCTAGCATTGGATAGCTTCCATGGATATTACTTGTAGATGAGCAAAGGCAAAAAACCTGCATGTCACCTTGGCCACTAGACCGTTTTGGTTCTATCGGTTTTGATGCAACCTAATGCGGAGTAATTCTGGTATTGACTCTGACACTGACTTCGTACCTAGTATGAGGACGATTTTCATTGTTATCTCATTTATATTTGCTATATCTAGTTGCATTTTATTTTTACATTTATGCGAACATTTTATTTTATATTTATATTTGGTGAGAATTTTTTTTTAGATTCAGTGAAAGTTATTTTTATTTATGTAAGAATGAGAGCATTTTGTCACAGGCTTGGATGAGTGTGGTGTTAATTGTAATTGGACTTGAAATGTGACGCCCAAAGAATAATGATTTGGAGTTTTAAAATTGAAACTGTTTTGGATTTAAAAGAAATATTTTTGGACCTATTTATGAGAGAAAGGAAATAGGCAATTTCCCATTAAATGGGAAAAGGACAGCGGCGAACCGCCTTTCTCCCGCCCCTTTTTCCCGTGTGTCGCGTGCGCTTGGAGAGAAAAAAATCTCTCTCTTCCTCTTTGTTTCGCCAGCACTCGCGCCCGCCTCTGTCCGTTTGCTCGTTCCGCCAAGCCAAGCAGCGCCAGCAGCAGAGAAGAAGAAGGAAGAAGAGGAAAAGAATTAAGCGGGTTTTCTCGTCCGAAATTCTTCTCGTATTTTTTGACTTTATATTGAGTTACCAACATGACGTATAAGAGGTAGGCAAGAGTTCTAAGTTGTTTATTAAATTAAATCTGCAAATTAATCAATTAATTTGATATACATGATTTTATGGGTTATGTTGAATTTAAAATGGCATGTACAGTTAAATACTTGTTTTATGATTAAATCCATGTTATTGAAATTATTATTATTTTTTCAGTATACTTTGTTATATGGATGATTTCTGATCAAATTGTATGATTAATAAATCTGCAAGAATGTCAAGAGCATGATGATGTGTATTTAAAGCATTATTGAGTTGTTTACTAAGTTTAAAGGCAAAATGTGATTTGCAGACTTGGAACAACTAAATGTAATTATAAAGATGTTTTAAAGATCGACAACAAATTAAAAAGAGTTTCTTGGTGTTTATGTCCCTGCCTATGCTCGAGCCATGCCATGTGATGTGGTAACCTGCCAAGTATTGGTGATGGTTCCCAAGATGTGTAAACAGCCTGCCAACTACAGGGGATGGTTGTATATGTGGCACTCCACCATTTGCGGGGTATAGGAGTTACCAAGGATTCTATGTATATGTGATAAAAAAGAGGCAGTTGTGACATAATCCAAGAAACCAGGCCCAAAAGATAAAAGTATAAAGAATAAAAAAAATTTGCAGCGTATTATTAATATTGCATGCTAATGTGATATCAACATTTATATTATGACTGTCAAATTGTCTTACTATTTGTTATTCATGCTGATAAGAAAGTATAATATATGTTTGTTCGTAAATAGTTTTTATTTAGCAAATTAGTGCTAATAGCCTACTCAGTCCTAGGGTCGGTGGACTGATGACTTTATTGGCAGGTACTGGCGAAGAAAGAGACACACGAGGGGTTTACGAGCACTAATTAGGGGAGATTTGTATTTCAGTTTGATCCTTTTCTTATTGTAATAAGTCAGATGTATATTATGGCCAGTGAATAAATAAATGTGTGCTAACATGATATTTATAGTTCAATTTTTTATTTAAATTATATTGCTTCCGCTGTATGCGATAAACGTTTCTGTTTTGTTAAAGTTAAAAGTTTTTATGTATAATCTTCCCTATGATTTAAGAGAGTTTCGTGGTGTCCTGAAAAGGGAACGTCACGTGTGGTGTCTCGAAAGGGGGACATCACATGAAAGGTGAGTGGCATTGTAATTTTGATTTTTAAATTTTTTTTGGTATTATGTGAACTATTGGGCTACAACTTGGCCAATCATTTCCTAACTTGAACCCCAAGTAATCAATTCTAACTCTTGATTAGGTTGATGTTAAGATATTGTGGAGATCAATTTGGTTAGTAATTAAGGGTAAGGATTCATGGAGAGCTTCTATATGTGACATACATTAAGGGAATTGGGGTTTAGTTACCATTTGTTCATACCAGGAGTTCTACTTGAGTCTTCGATGTAGGCTCTTTGCCATACGTCTACCAAACATTGTTTTTGATTGTCGCTGAGCTTCCCATTTGTACTTCATGTGAACCTTTCACGTGTAGCTCCAGATATGTTGACGCAAATCTAGATACAATGTGCCTCTCCTTTTGCTGGGAGTGACCTGCATTGATACGTATACATCAGAGTTCCTCAGATACATGTCACTACCTGAGGTTGCCACGTATACATCAGAGTTCCCTATAAGTTCCCTGTGGGCCAGAGCTTGGACGCATTTTCCATCCGTTAACATAGTAAAGATGTCCCTTGAGAGCTTGATCGAGGATGCAGACGACGAGGTCCCACTCACCAGACGCGCGCCTCCGGCAGGTTAGAGTGTGTCTAGGAGACCTGCTGTTTGGAGGCACCAAAGAGGCCTCAGATCCATCTCTCTAATTTAGGGCGCGCTCTCACTGAAGCAGGGAGTTTGAGGGGCCCACCGCATTCCCTAGCGAGGCTTGCCTCCGGGTGTCAGAGTGAGGGTGTTCGCACCATCACCCTGGCAGACGACAAACCACTTCTGGCTGCAGAAGCTGGGGAAGCTCCGTGTCAGGTTCAATCTCCGATTGTAGAGGCCGCTGATGCGTCGGCTTAGGACCAGGCACCTCTAGCGGTGGCTTTGTCTCCCTACGCTCTAATAGCAGGCTTAGCTGTTCCTGCTGCGTTAGCCTTGCGTGATATTGGCAGCACTGGCTCAGCCGCAGGTCTTCGCATGGACAATCTGCCGCCGAATTGACCAGATCGAGGGGTGTGCGTCGCTGGTTGTGAGCGGGGAGCAGGGTGACGGTGATCAAGCAAAAGCTTGATGAGGCCCTGGCTCTTTTGCGGAGGTTGAAGCCCACCGAAGCGGAGAATATGATAGCCGACTTGGAGTTGAAGTGTGCCAGGCATGAAGGCCACCTGGAGGCGGCTTCAGTGCAGATCGAACAGCTTCGGAAGGAGAAAGCTGCTCTGGAGTCCCGTGTTGAAGAGCTGGTTGAAGGAAATCGTCGTCGAACTGACTTCGCTCGGGCTGTTTAGAACCTCTTTGCGACACCGGAGTTCCAACTTCCCCCGCTATAGGGCCTTTTAGCTTCTTCCTTATTCCTTTTTTCTCTTTTTTTTTGTAAAATGATGAGCTTGTAACTGAAATGTTAATATTTAATGAAATAGTTTTTAGCAAAATGTTATTATTACTGTGTTTTTGCCACTTGTTGCATTTTAAATTTTGTGAAATGACCATTGAGGAGATCGAGCGGACGCGCACGATTAGTAGCCTTTGGTTTTAGGGTGGTAGGATTGGACGGCTAGATTGCGGCTTTGGGAAGTGGAACTGCCGGTCCTATAAAAGGTACAGTGGTTGTAGTGGTCCCCCCCCTTCTTGCATTCTTCCGTAATCGTGATGGCTCGCAAGAAATCGTGCGTCGGGCGAAGGAGTTGTAGGACGACTATCAGTGTGTGGCCGGAGAGACTTGCTGCCTTCCCCCCCTATACTTTCGATGCAGAGGTTGAGCAGGTTTACGGAAGAGATCCCAAGCTAGGATTGGAGTTCCCTTCGGCGGATGTGACGTTCAAAACTCCACCGAAGGAGAAGATTGCAGTCTGCCTCCATCACCTTCGCGGTGGGCTATTCCTCCCCTTCTAGCTCGAGTTCGTGAACATGTTTAATCACTTCGACATTGTCCCAATACTGCTTCCATTGAACGCGGTGACTATCTATTGCCTCATCAAGGAGTTGCAGCGCCGAAAAATCCCTTGGGATATAAAGATTTTCAAGGCGGTCTTTCGGTAGGAGGCGAATTCCTGTCTGCATAGGTGTTTCATCCTGAAGGAGAGGTATTGCTAGGTGTTCAAGGTAAGGGATACCGGCTTTGCCGACTGGTACAGGAGGTTCTTCGTAGTCAGTTTCATGGTTCCCTGAAGGGTCGGCGAAGCAGGTTCGTTGGAGAAGGGATCGACTTTGAGAATCCGCACCTCCGTGCAGTGGACGAAAGTCGCAAGCATGTTCACGATGCAGAGGATTATTTGAAGCTGTTGGTAGACGACTTTCAGGCTTATACAGGTAAGATCTTTGGTTGTTTCTTTGATTTTAGGCTGCTTGTACTAACGCCTCCTCTTAACAGGATGCTCGCAGCTCGAACTAGCGTGGTTCCGCGTCCGCCAGATCGGGAGCAAAAGAGTCCCGCATGGTAGGGATGGCCTATCTCAACCGCCGGCTCAGAGGAGAAGAACAAGCCCGGTTGAGGTGGCTTCTTCGGCTATCGCCACCGCCTCAGGCAGAGGTGAGCTCGACTTAGCGTACATTGACGATATCCAGGTAAGCGATGAAGCCGAAGAGGGTCGTGAGGCCGGTGGGGATTCAAAGGGCACCTACACCGAGGATGAGGTGGCCTCGGGTGACCAAAGTGTCGTCTAGGGAGACTCTTCGGGAAGAGTCTTCCCCCCATGGCCCCTAATGGAGGGGGCCATATTCGGTGACGGTGCTCAGCGCCAGATAAGCGAACCTGATGAAATTGGTAAGAAGTCACATCTTATTCTGCAAACCTGGCTGTTTGTAACGGGCTTTTTTTGCAGCTCTAGGAGACGCAGGGGGCGCTTGGAAGAGAAGCAATGGCGCAGGAAAGGGGGGGAAGAGTTGGAGCTCATGCTCCAAGAATCTGAGCGTCAACGCCGCCGTGCTGAAAAGCGCCTGCGTTCAGTTATGCGAAGCCTCGAAGAGGCCAATCGAAAGGGGGAGGAACTCCAGCGGCTCCTCGAGGAGTCACTTGACCAGAATCGCGAGGAGGGCCATGAGGGGTCGCTGAATTTCGATACTTGCTGGAGTTCAAGGTGATCGTCAAGGAGGCTTTGGAGAGTTCTATCAATATGTTAGGCTTGGCTCTCCTTGACCGGTGTATGGTAAGGCGCCAAGAGCTCGAAGGTCTGAATATGGAGGAATGTATCTACTCGATGAACTATTCATACAAGTGTCTATACTTCAAAATGTCGGCGGTGAACCTAGACAAAATGTTCACTTTCGTACCACGCCTGAAGGTGGCCATCCCTCCTGTCGAGGCCTAAATGGCGAGGATGGAGGACCATCAGGAACAGGAACCAGGCGTTCACGGGGATAAGGCTACGAGGGAGCCACTAGTTGTGTCGCTGCTCCATTTGCGGGATCCGTTGGAGGGAGTTCCTCGCACACCCGGCGCTGATATCGAAGTAAAGTCTTCCTCAAAGACTTCGATTTGTTGGATTTAGTGGATTTGTAGCTCCAACTCAGCCCATGGATGTAGGAGGATTTTTCGAAACCACCTTAATTCTATGTCCTTTTTCTCTTTAAACTGTTCCTACCTTTTGCCCTCTTTGCTCGATTCTCTTTCTTTTTTCGGAGCAGCTTGCCACTATAAACTCGATCTTGTTTCTCGCAGGATCCGGCGCTTCTCTTTGATCAATACTTTCTCTGGTCAACATATTTCTATTGTCCACTGTGATAGTTGTATTACTATAGTTGAGCTACTTCTAATAGGTAAGGATGAAAGGGTTATATCTGTTCGTGGATCTGAAGTACACCCCACATAAAACGAGAATGTCTACATACATCACTCCATTTGAATGGGGGGATGAATGAAATGTTCTTTGTTTAGATGTTTATGTTGACGACACCTAAACCATTGTGTTGAAATCATCATCTTCATGCATTTGAGTTCATGTCATGTAAAGTCCAGGTTTGGATGGTCAATGTGTAAATAAGCAAATCAACTGCTACATGTATGTAAACCTTCTTAATACTTTTGAGCCTAATATTTTCTGTTCATTTTAAACTTTAGCTCTTTTTTGGTTACTTTATGCACTTAATACGAAGATTTAACTCTTAGGAAATGTTCTTGTAGGATTCATCGAGGTTGCTCCCTTTGTCAAAAGGGACTAGCTTCAATGTCTCAGCATCAAACAAAAATGTTCATTCAATGGCCATGGATGCCCTTATCCCCAAGAATACAGCCACCCATGAAAATCACATAAAATCTGGGGAATTTGAGTCACAAACTGGAGACAGATGTAAAAGTCTGAAAGCATGCATAGCAAATCAATTGAGAACAGAATCACCAGCTTGCAATCTAAGTCCCTGTGGCTTGCCTCTAAGACCTGTAAGTGGTCTTTACTTGATTAGTTATTTTCTTCCATCTTTGTTCCTCGCATCTATGCGGATACTATTTGGCTGTGTGATTAGGCAGTCTAAGATTTTATTTCCTTGGATGTTGGCAATGATTCAAGGTAGTGTTAGTTTTTTTTTTTTTTTTAATGTAAGTTAGTGCTAGTTTGAATCATTGGAAGTCGAAATAGTTGATAAGAAGTCGACTTGGAACTAAAATTCCAATTTGATTCGAGTTTTCTCAACTTATGTGACTCAGTTTCCAGTTGAATCAACTCAATCAAGTTGCTTTTGAGTTGGTTGAGTGTCATAGGAAGAGACCCATTTATTTTTTTAATTATAACCCGATCTTTTTCTGTAACTAGGCTTTGAACAAAGGCCTCTTGCAAACACAATCCGAACTCCCAATTGCTAATATTTTTCTTTAAGTTAAATAGCTAGTAGGTCTTTATAGTTTCACCCTATTTGCAAATAAGCCTTTCACATTTCTAAACTAGCCAAATATGCCCCTCTAGTTTGTAAATAGATGCATCTAGGTCATTGCTTTAACAAAGATAATACCATTTTGCTATTATGATGGCATGCATGGCTTAGTTGCCTTCTAAGGATCCTAATGTCCCTAAAATGCCCCTTTTTAGACCCACTAAAGTTTTTCGATCATTCCTCCTTGTCTTAGTTGCAGTAGGTCAACATCAACAACAACAAGAACCAAACCTATATCCCATTAAGTGTGGTCGGTTACATTTTCATTGTACTCTATCAAATAGCAAATCCTTATTTAGCTCTATGTATATAAGATCATTTCTTATGGTTTCTTATCATAAGCTTTTTGGCTTTCTCTTTCTCTTTTTACACGGGCAAGATTGAATAATTTAACTTTCCTTACTGGAGCTTCTATCGGCTTATGATTTATATGTCCGAATCATCTAAGTCGATTCTCTCTGAACTTATATTCAATTGAGCTGCTCCAAGTTTCTCTTGGATGTACTTATTTTTCATTGTATCCTTTCGCGTATACCTACTCATCCATCGTAGCATCCTCATTTTGCGACACTTATCTTATTTGTGTATTTATGTTTTGTAGGCCAGTATTCGGCATTATATAACATTGTTGGCCTTATTATTATTTTATAAAATTTACTTTTAGGTCTAAATAGAATTTTTCTATCATAATGCACCTGATGTTTCTTCACTTTATTTATTCTATTTGGATTCTACTAATGGCATAACTACCTATTTTACCATCAATTTTTATGATTGATCCAAGATATCTAAAGCGCTTACTCTTCCTGATAATTTGATTACCAATTATTATACCGCTAATGCAAGCGCTTTTTTTTTTAACTAAATGTGCACTCCATATATTCAGTTTTTGATCTACTAAAAAAAATTTTTACACTTTAAAACATTATCTATAACTCAAGTTTTGCTTTAGCCTCCTCTTTAGTCTTGTCCACAAAGAGAATATCATCTGTGAAAAGCATATACAATGGCATCTCATCTTGAATATGTCAAGTCAGGGCATTCATAATCAATGCAAAAATATATGAATTTATAGTTGAGCCTTGGTGTTATCCAATTGTAATAAGAATATTCTTATTCAAACCCTTTTGTGTTCGAACACAAGTAACAACTCCTTTATATATGTTTTTAATAACTCAAATATAAGCAATTCAACTCTTTTTTTCCTAAAATTTTTAGAGCACTTTTCTTGGGATTTTATCATAAGTTTTTTTTTTAAATCAATGAAAATTAAATGTAAATTTTTTTCTCTTCCTAAATATCTCCATTAGACCTCTCAACGAATGATTAGCTTTCACAGTGGATCTGCCTGGCATAAAATCAAATTGATTTTGTGATAACTTAGTATGACAACGTAATATATGCTTGATCACCTTATTCCAAAGTTCTGTGTTGTAGTAGGTCAAATGGTTGGAAATGATGGGCTCTTAGAGCGAAATGATTTAGGAACATTAGGATTGTTAGAGGGCTACTAAGCCGAGCGTGGTATCATAATGTCAAAATGTCGTCATTATGAATGGTTCCTATTAAAGAAAGGACTTAGTTGTATCTGTTTATGAACTAGTCAGACTTTGTTATTTTAGAAATATGAGGAACTTATCTGTACATAAGGTCGAACTGGAAGATCCAATTTGCCATTTAGCACTATGTATGTAATTTATTTCATTCATATCAAATTTGACATTAACTTTAGCAGAACTAATTTTCATTAATTGAAAATTGTAGTTGCTTTGAGTTTAGACTATTATTTCTCCTTTTCCTTTGGAGGCCATGCCTTGATAATTTCACATCATCTACTGGAACTGAAAGAAAGGTTTGCATCTAATATCAAAAACCTAGATGTTGATAATATGTAATTCCCTATGTTTTCAGGGATACATGTGCCAAATTACCCTTTATAATCACATGGTAATCAACAAGGTGATTTTTTTTTTTTGTGCTTCGATATTCATTACAAATATTTCGACCTTACATTATTTAGGATCAACCTGTCTGCATCTTCTACGAGCGATTCGGGATTTGCAAGCATGGACCAGCCTGCAGATTTGATCATCCTATGGATTGCAACCTTGAGCAATCATCGTCTCCAACAATGACCTCAAGATTTACCGGAGAGGCAAAAATGGAAGAGCATGGAACCCCAGTTTCGCAGCAGGATTAATCCTTTCAGTGATTGATTTTGCTATGTCTCTGAGTTCATCATGTAAGTAGGACTTTGGGTTTTCATCTAATTACTGTTGTAGTGTGTGTGGGGTGATACTTGTGGTTACTTGTTTGAATTATTTTTTATGGTTTTTAGCTTGATTTATACTTCTGTTCTTTGACTTGAGTCGAACATGAAATTTTTCGGTAAATTTCATGTTAAATGGGTTAATTGGAAACCCATTTTAATTCGTAGTCGAGTCAGTTTGGCCCCTTAGTAGTTCTGGTTTATTTGGATTGAGTCTATTGGTTGGGTTCTATGGGAACTTGTTAATATTATAATGTTTTGACTTCATTTATGTTGAGTGGGCATCTTCCTTATTTGTTATAAATGTTTTTGTTAATGGTAGATGAACATCTTGTATAAGTCATTTTTAGATTTAAGGTTTGATCCTGCTATAAATATAACATTTTGCCAATTCTAAAGTAAATTTAAATTACGGTTGGATCATTTTACATGTGATTGTCCCTAGTTTACTATATCGTGAACTTAAATGTGATATGAATTAGAGTTTTATATTGATTCGTGTGGTCACCAAGTTTCCTCCTCAGCTAGCATTTCTCTAAGCACATCCCCCTATCCTGAATGGAGTAAAGGAGATCGTGCAGTTTGGCGGAAGCAAGTGCGGAAGCTAGCGAGTGGCCTGTCGAGTAAAGGATCAAAGAAGTGTTGAGATTGTGGTTGTGCCTTCCATTTCTCGCGCATATCTACTCTCTTGGAAGTACAAGTGACTAAAGATCCTTTACATTATATAAGTGGTACTATTTATAGGGATGAATGCGAAACAATTGAGAGATTGTCGGTAGTTGCCCTGTTACATTTAATTTACTCTTCTACCTCTATTTACCTCAATGAAATTCTAATACCTATTTTATACTGGTCAATTGGGTGAATCCTCAATGAGTGATGTCGTGCTCGCTCAGGCATATCCTTGATCCTTTAAGAGCGAGTTTGGGAGTTACACAAATGAGGGCAAAATCCTAGAGCTGTCCAGCCTTAAGGATTTTTGATCAAACATTCTTCTTTGATGTCTCATTTGGATCACTCTTTTGAGAGTACTTCCTTCCACTGTGGATCTTCCTTGAGGTCTTTCGAAGTTTTGATCACCTTTTCTTTGTTCGAATGGTTCATGAGGTTTCTTGCGACTTTATGAGGTTTTGACCCTCTTGGGTCCCACCTTCAAGAATAATTGTGTTGTCTTTAGCCTTCTTTCTTCCCCTGTGGTACAATTGGATTCCCTGGAGTTCTTTTGTTTGCTAGAGCAGTTCTCCCAAGCTTTTCTTGATTACCTGATATAATTCGGTATTGATTTTTGATCATGCAGCCTCATTTTGAAGAAGCAAGTGTTCTGATGAGTCGATCAAGTTTGGGAACCCAATAGTTGCTTTCTCGAAAGTGAAGTCTGTCGAAATTGCTTCTCCAAAATGCAAATTGACTTTTTGGTTCCGCTATCGGTTGTCTTCATCTTGTGCTTGATGCCAGTATTCTCTCTGATGCTGGTTGTCCGAAATAGTTTAGTAAAAATAATCGATTGTCTGTCATTTCCCGATCTGGATAAAGCTGATCATATTGACGCTTATTTTGTTGAATCTCCTCCATAAGCTCGTATCGTACTTGAAATCAACCTTCTTCACCATACCTGTAGCACTTCCTCGAACTCCTTATCATCGTAGGCTCAAAGTGCTTTTGATGCTCGATGTTGGCAATAGTGTAGATCTCCATGTAAGTTGACAAATCAGGCTATTAGTGTTTCTTCCTGCCTTCTGGAGAATTTGGAATGAGCCTTATCTTATTGGGTTCAGTTTCTTCTCAATCCCCTTTCTCAAATGATGCCATGCTAGGTCTCCTTTCTCGTATTTCTTCTCCGCTCGATGTCGATCATGCTAGTTATAGCATTGCGGACGCTTCTTTATGCTCTGTTAACTTTGATTTGTACCTTGCGAATACTTTTGAGAAAACATTGGGCTTGAACAACTTGTTATTGGTCATCACTTTTTCCCTTGAGGTGTATTGTGAGTGCCAGATTGAATGGAAATGAAAGTAAATAATCTGGTAGAGCTTTAAATGTAGACCTATCCTTGGAGCCATGCATTGCTTGGTTGAAGGTAAACTAGATATATGATAGGATCCCATCATAAGTTTTCAAATTCTTCGAATAAAATCCTGCAAGAGGTGTACCTTCATTCAATTGATGACCTTTGTCGCCTTCATTTTAGGATTTTGTTTGTCATCGTTCATAGCACCTTTTGAACATTACCAAGGAATCGAGCGTCTTGTTGGAGATGATCTATGTGATCAGCCCATGGTGTAATCATACTTGTTGAAAGAACAATCGTGCAGCTTCTTCAGTGATTGTTAACTTGCACAACATGAGCTAGATCATTTTCGAGAACCTGTCCACTATGACGGGCATGTCCTTGCCATGTTGTTGGTGGACCTTGTATCGAATCCACGGAGATGCTCTTGCTTTGTACAACCTTTAATTGGACTGGACTTGAGGTGTAAACCTTTATGCTTTTTGTTAACTAGTTTCAAGTTGATCCTTAGATAAACTTCTTAACATTACACGTATATCATAGCTAATAGTCGTGGCATTGTAGATTCTATATAAGTTTATTGACACAATAATGTCCCTCTTTCTTCGAGGTATAGGTCTCTCATATCTAGTGGACCTTGATACTTGGTGGGGATACACAAAGGTTGTTCTCTGTACAACATTTTTAAAGTTTGAAATTAATAGATCATCCTTCTGTTACCTCATTCTAGATCTCTTTGAAGTTTGAAGTGGGGCATGCACCTTCTACTGATCAAGGGTAACCTTCGTTGTGTGAAGAGCACAACTAATATTCTCGACAACATATCTATTTCGTTGTTTACTTCTTATATTGATGTGTAAGTCGTATTGCTATAGCTACATTATCCACTTCATAAGACATGCTTGCTTGAGTTTTAATTAAGTCACAGTATTAAAATAGTTAATAGTGGGTATGCACGGTCATCTCTTTCTCTAGTAAGTGTACTGGCTAGGATTTCACGACTTAGTAAATTGCGTATAATTTCTTATCATAGATTGAGTAATTCTCTTGAGCTACTGCAAAAGGTTTTAGAAGTATGCCACAATTAGGTCACCATTGCTCCAGTTGTGTGGCTCAATTTGTTTGTCTCCACCTGAAAGAATCATTATAGATTCGACAATATTAGCACCATAGCCTCGTAATGGCGACCTAAACTGACTTTGCGCATAGTAGGTACGTGGCAAACCTAAGAAGGGAACATTACGATGCCTTTAAATGAATTGAGATCGAGACATGATTGGAGTACGTTTGTAATTTGAAACGAAGGGCTTATGCAGAACCAAGTATATTGATTTTGATTATGTAAGGGACCTTGACGCAGGGGCGAAGTCTTTCGGGCTTTGTAGTCAACTCCCAGAGAAGGCACAATTAGTTAGCCGCTTTCAAACATATAATTGCATCGTCTACTATTTGTAAAGGGGTGAAGGATTTGTTTCGAGAAATCACGAGAATTTTTGACAAATTTAGTATTTATTGACATAGTCAAATTGCAACCTATTTGCCCGAGAATCAAGTATTTAACAGTCGATCGAAACATATCGAAATCAAGCATCATTTTTTTTTCAAGAAGTAAATTGCTCGCAAAAGGATACTAATAAAAAAAAATCAGCATTATATAAAAAAAAATTCAACAAAATGGACAAATCTCTATTTCTCGATTAGCTTATTTGTTTTTCTTTTTTCCATTGATAATTATTTGTTTTTCAGTTTTCTCAGTTTTGTTAAGGCCGCTCACATGGGCACATATAGCTTCATTTAGTTCGAAGCAATTTTTTTGTTCAACACAAATTTTAATTATAAAAATTAAATTTATTTCACAACCAACGTAAATACGAATATTAGAATTAAAAGTATTTCATATTTTCATACTTTTTAATATTAAAATAAATTTTTTTTTCATTAAATTTAAAAAATAAAATATTTTTTCTCTTGTTCAAAAAAAAAAACTCGAACGGTAACTAAATTTTTTACTTGTTTTCCAGTTAATTTTTTCTTAGGTTAAAATTAATTTTATAGAATTTATTATAGATAAATTTTAATATTAATAATATTTTAATAGTTTTAACGTACTTGAAAATTAATTGATTTTTTAGTAGGCAATTTTGATTGAAAAATTATTAAGTATGTACAGATAATCAAGTAGAATTCTCGAAAGCTTATTGCCACACAATGTATGTTTTATTTTGATATTATGTTGTGTTATTTAAAAATAATAATTATTTAATTTAATGATATTATTAAATAATTTTTAAAAAAATTATAGAAATATTATTCAAAATATTACATATAAATAATATTTTTGATTAGCATCATCGCACGATCGCAACGGGTTGGACACGCGCGGCGGAAGCCAATGACATTTCGAACTCCTCAACATACAAATCGTACGGTAGATAATCTTCCACGTGTCCAACATTATGTGGGACCAACGCCCCCAGCGGAGCTCCATAAAATGGAATCCACCGGAAGCTGCGGCGTCTGCTCCTCCTTTAGCGGTGTAGCCTTCTCTCCTCCATGGCCGCCACTGGAGAAATTTTTGCGTCCGGGTTACACGCCACGTCAGCTATCCGTATGCCAGTAATGTTCTGCCGCGTGGCGTGCATCCCTCTCCACAGAGACAGTGGCGAAACAGAGCGAACGATGAAATGAAACGGCGTATATACCTTTTATATCTCTAATTTTCGTCTTCTTCCGCCTTAACCGCAGAAACCCTAATTTTCTAAATTTAAAGTTTTAAACGTTCGATTCTTCTGTCTCTACCGCAGAAACTCTATTTCCTCCCGTCATCTGAGTCACGTGACTCTCAGTCCCACCTCGCATTCTTCCATCTCTACCCGCAGAACCCTCAACTTCTTCCCTCTCACGTTGCATTGCTACCCACTAGTGCCACTCCTCTCGAACGCCGTCTTCAGCAACCCGTCGGCCCCTCTTCAGCGGCGCTTTCCTCTGCTCTGTGCTCTACTCTCTGATCTGAGTTGTCTTCGCAGTGGAAGACTGAAGTTCATCACTGCCAACGTAACTTTTCTCCAGCGCCATCCGCAGCATCCTGCTAGTGCCTTTTCTTATTTGATCTAGCCTGTGCTCTATAAGTCATTTGTTTTTATCAACCTGCATTATCTTGTTTGATCCAAAATTATTACCTTCTTCTTCTATCTTCAGAAATTTTCATCTGCATTTTGATAGTGTCTGAGATGGTTAATGTGATTAATTTTTGTAATTTTGTCAACTTCTCCCATAAAATTATAGTTTGTTATCTATTTGTTCTTTGTTCAAAGATAAAAGATAAAGAAGTTTGTCTCTCCTGACATAGCTTCATGATTTTTATGAAGAGTGAATACACTATGTAGCTCAGTGAATATGCTATGTAGCTCACCGAATACGCTATGTATCTCACAGAATACGCTACGTAGCTCACCGAAAATGCTACGTAGGTCAGCAAATTCCCTACGTAGCTCAGTAAATATGCTACGTAACGCTATTGTAAACTTTTCTAAAGACAATTTACTTTGGTAAAAAATAAATCAGTTCATATATATATATATTAATTTTTTTTTGTTCTTATATGCAGATACTATGCATAGTGGAACTACAAAGGAAAATTGAAAAAGTAGAAGAGGACAAGCAGGTTTATTATGTATATAGTCCAGATGTTTTCTTAGTACTGTTAGAAAGATATTTGATGAAATTGATAATTACATTCCTGAAGAGACAAAGGAGATTTTGGATAGAATAGGAATGAAATATTTTTTGAAAATTCTCCCATTTAGTCAGAATCTTCCGTTGGTTTCTGAAATTATAAAGAGATGAAAGGATGAGTCACATACATTCAAGTTTTATCAGCTTGAATTCTCATTTAGCCTCGAAATTATCAGCCAATTGATTGGTCTTCTGAAAAGGGGTACTATTGTGACTCACAATCTGAAACAAAGCTCGAGCATATTAGCACATGAAGTTAAAGATAATTTAAAGTCATGTGCTATGTCTGATTCACCGAATCTGCATATGCTCGCAGTTCATATTATTAAATTAATTTTATCTAACTTATTTTTTCCTACTCGAGGGTACACGATTTTTCCATGTTTGCTTGAGATTACAGAGGACTTGTACTCAATTGGTGATTATAATTAGTGACGAGCTATTTTTGATTTCTTGCATCCACAATTACCTCTGATTGCTAAGATGCTGTGGACAAAACTAAAAGAAATACCACAATCATCTGCTGGTTATGTTGATGAATTTATTCAGCTCATTATGGTAAGTAATTTATGTTTACATATTACTAATTGGTAAATTACATATACTGGTTGTCTACCTTATGTTTATGTATTTATATTTTTCTATTTGTATGTTATTTATATAAAATTTTCTGCATTTTGTAGTTTCAATTTCTATAGACAATTGGAGTTGAAGAGCCAGTATATGCCCAAATGACTCTGAAACTCTACAGGTGGTCAGAAAAATTATTTTGGTACAGTGGAGATCTTCCTTCTCTATTTGTAAAAATTAGATCAAGTTACATAGCTCCTGAGTGCACACATGATGTAACATTACAACCAACTGTGTCAAAATCAACTACCAATGTGCAAAATAAGTGTGATTCAAATATATCGTCGCAGGAGTATACAATGTCAGGGACTGAAATTGAAAGGTTACAGTCTGAGAATGTGAATTTAAGGGCTGAGATTGAAATGTTGAAAAGGATAGTTCTTGATTTAAGTTTACGTGTTACGAAGCTTGAGTCAATGAGCTCTACAAAATTCAAGATAGAAAGTATAGAATGAAATGTTAAGGAAAGGAAGAAAAGGAAAAGGAAATCTTTTGGCTCTTCTTACCTTCTACTACCCAGGCACATAAAAAGGTTTGTTAAGACAACTGCACGATCACTTAAGTCAAAGAAGACAGAGCTAAATGCAATTGAAGTACAACATGTGGAGGATGTAATTAATGAATTGAATAAGGAGTCAGCGAAAGATATAGAGGTTATTCTAAAAGCAATAACGGAAGAGGCACAAGTACAAAAAGAAGATGAAAAAGAAAATATTAAAGTATATACTAGAGAAAAATTGAATAGTGATGAAATATTAAAAAAGGTGGATATAGAAGAGATAGTGCTGGTACACGACTCTGATACTCCTAAAAATACTGAAATTTTACAGCCAAATCTAAATTATTCAGGGAAGCTAAAGATTGGAGCTGACAAAGCTGCTTTTATTGATGAAGCACTACTGCATATGAATATAGGTGAGTACTGTTATGTAATTTCATAAGATTAATATATTTTTTAATATATTCTCAATGACAGGAGCTCAGTCATGTTAAGCTAAGGACTTGTAATGCTGAATCATCAAGAAATAGAAGAGCTATTACATACACCTCGGATTACAGATTCTATCTTAGATGCTTTTGAATTATTAATGCAGTAAAGACAGTGTTGATTCAAAAAATTGGAGGCATTTCATCTTTTTATCTTCTAATTTTTTGGTAATTTATTTGTAATTATGTCTATTGCATTATTACTAATATGACTGTTTTCAATAAATAATTGAAGAATTTAAATTATTACAGTATCAATATTCAATAAAGAGCTAGAAGTCCAAAAGTTTGTTTTACTTGAAGGACATTTCTGAAGCTAGTATTGTTGTTGCTGACTTTCTAATGGCTCCAATTCATAATAAGACACATTGGACTTTATTAGTTTGTGAATTAAAAACAAAAATTCGACAATATACGACTCTATACCAGGTCGACCACATAAAGGGATTGCGCGACAGCCGGTAAAAATAAATTTTTGAGCTTCTTTTGTTATAATTCTAATTCTAACTTATCTTTTTTCTTAGATAATGGCTCTTCACAAAGAAAGCATTCCTTTTCAAAAGCTCAATACGAAGGCATGGAGTCTTGTTAGCCCTGATGACGCAGTAGAAAGACGGTGTTTATGATGCTTCTAGTGCATATCCACTATTCTACGTAGCATATCCACTGTGCTACATAGTATATCCACCATTCTACATAGTATATTTACTGAATTATATAGTGTTATGTAGCGTACTCACTAAGCTACGTAGCATATCCACTGTGGTACATAGTATATTCACTGTGCTACATAGTATATCCACTGTTTTATATAGTATATTCACTGAGTCATGTAGTGTTACGTAGCGTAATCACTGAGCTACGTAGCATATTCAGTGAGCTACGTAGCATATTCGACCCTCTAAGTAGCATATTCACTGAGCTACATAGTGGATTTACTGAGTTATATAGCATTACGTAGCATATTCACTAAGCTATGTAGCATATCCACTGCGCTACATAGCATATCCATTGAGCTACGTAGCATATTCAGTGAGCTACGTAGCGTATTCAGTGAGCTAAGTAGCATATTTACTGAGCTATATCAGGGCTAACAAGACTCCATGCCTTCGTATTGAGCTTTTGAAAAGGAATGCTTTCTTTGTGAAGAGCCATTATCTAAAAAAAAAGATAAGTTAGAATTAGAATTATAACTCAAGAAGCTCAAAAATTAATTTTTACCGGCTGTCGCGCAATCCCTTTATGTGGTCGACCTGGTATAGAGTCGTATATTGTCCAGTTTTTGGTTTTAGTTCACAAACTAATAAAGTCCAATGTGACTTATTATGAATTGGAGCCATTAAAAAGTCAGCAGCAGCAATACTAGCTTCAGAAATGTCCTTCAAGTAAAATAAACTTTTGGACTTCCAACTCTTCATTGAATATTGATACTATAATAATTTAAATTCTTCAATTATTTATTGAAAATAGTCATATTAGTAATAATGCAATAGACATTAGAAGATAATGTAATAATTAGAAGATAAAAAGATGAAATGCCTCCAATTTTTTGAATCAACACTTTGTCTTTTCTGCATTAATAATTCAAAAGCATCTAAGATAGAATCTGTAATCCAAGATGTATGTAATAGCTCTTCTATTTCTTGACGATTCACCATTACAAGTCCTTAGCTTAACATGACTGAGCTCCTGTCATTGAGAATATATTAAGAAATATATTAATCTTATGAAATTACATAACAGTACTCACCTATTATTCATATGCAGTAGTGCTTCATCTATAAAAGCAGCTTTGTCAGCTCCAATCTTTAGCTTTCCTGGATAATTTAGATTTAGCTGTAAAATTTCAGTATTTTTAGGAGTATCAGAGTCGTGTACCAGCACTATCTCTTCTATATCCACCTTTTTTGATATTTCATCACTGTTCAATTTTTCTCTAGTATATACTTTAATATTTTCTTTTTCATCTTCTTTTTGTACTTGTGCCTCTTCCGTTATTGCTTTCAGAACAACCTCTATATCTTTCGCCGACTCCTTATTCAATTCATTAATTACATCCTCCACATGTTGTACTTCAATTGCATTTAGCTCTGTCTTCTTTGACTTAAGTGATCGTGCAGTTGTCTTAACAAATTTTTTTATGTGCCTGGGTAGTAGAAGGTAAGAAGAGCCAAAAGATTTCCTTTTACTTTTCTTTCTTTCCTTAACATTTCATTCTATACTTTCTATCTTGAATTTTGTAGAGCTCATTAACTCAAGCTTCGTAACACGTAAACTTAAATCAAGAACTATCCTTTTCAACATTTCAATCTGAGCCTTTAAATTCACATTCTCAGACTGTAACCTTTCAATTTCAGTCCCTGACATTGTATACTCCTGCGACGATATATTTGAATCACACAGTTGGTTGTAATGTTACATCATGTGTGCACTCAGAAGCTATGTAACTTGATCTAATTTTTACAAATAGAGAAGGAAGATCTCTACTGTACCAAAATAATTTTTCTGACCACCTGTAGAGTTTCAGAGTCATTTGGGCATATACTGGCTCTTCAACTCCAGTAGTCTCTAGAAATTGAAACTACAAAATGCAGAAAATTTTATATAAATAACATACAAATAGAAAAATATAAATACATAAACATAAGGTAGACAACCAGTATATGTAATTTACCAATTAGTAATATGTAAACATAAATTACTTACCATAACGAGCTGAATAAATCCATCAACATAACCAGCAGATGATTGTGGAATTTCTTTTAGTTTTGTCCACAGCATCTTAGCAATCAGAGGTAATTGTGGATGCAAGAAATCAAAAATAGCTCGGCACTAATTATAATCACCAATTGAGTACAAGTCCTCTGCAATCTCAAGCAAACATGAAAAAATCGTGTACCCTCGAGTAGGAAAAAATAAGTTAGATAAAATTAATTTAATAATATGAACTGCGAGCATATGCAGATTCGGTGAATCAAACATAGCACATGACTTTAAATTATCTTTAACTTCATGTGCTAATATGCTACATAGCACATGACTTTAAATTATCTTTAACTTCATGTGCTAATATGCTCGAGCTTTGTTTCAGATTGTGAGTCACAATAGTACCCCTTTTCGGAAGACCAATCAATTGGCTGATAATTTCGGGGCTAAATGAGAATTCAAGCTGATGAAACTTGAATGTATGTGACTCATCCTTCCATCTCTTTATAATTTCAGAAACCAGCGGAAGATTCTGACTAAATGGGATAATTTTCAAAAAATATTTCATTCCTATTCTATCCAAAATCTCCTTTGTATCTTCAGGAATGTAATTATCAATTTCATCAAATATCTTTCTAACAGTACTAAGAAAACATCTGGACTGTATACATAATAAACCTGCTTGTCCTCTTCTACTTTTTCAATTTTCCTTTGTAGTTCCACTATGCATAGTATCTGCATATAAGAACAAAAAAAAATTAATATATATATATATGAACTGATTTATTTTTTACCAAAGTAAATCGTCTTTAGAAGAGTTTACAATAGCGTTACGTAGCGCATTCACTGAGCTACGTAGCGTATTTACTGAGCTACGTATACGTAGCGAATTTGCTGACCTATGTAGCATATTCGGTGAGCTACGTAGCGTATTCACTCTTCATACAAATCATAAAGCTATGTCAAGTGGGACAAACTTCTTTATCTTTCATCTTTGAACAAAGAACAAATAGATAATAAACTATAATTTTATGGAAGAAATTGACACAATTACAAAAATTAATCACATTAACCATCTCATACACTATCAAAATGCAAATGAAAATTTCTGAAGATAGAAGAAGAAGGTAATAATTTTGGATCAAATAAGATAATGCAGGTTGACAAATGGCTTACAGAGCACAGGCTGGATCAAATAAAAAAAGAGACTAGCAGGATGCTGCGGATGGCGCTGGAGAAAAGTGACGCTGACAGTGATGAACTTCAGTCTTCCACTGCGAAGATGACTCAGATTAGAGAGTAGAGCACAGAGCAGAGGAAAGCACCGCTGAAGAGGGGCCGGCGGGTTGCTGAAGACGGCGTTCGAGAGGAGTGGCACTAGTGGGTAGCAATGCGAGGTGAGAGGGAAGAAGTTGAGGTTTCTACGGGTAGAGATGGAAGAATGCGAGGTTGGACTGAGTGTCACGTGACTGAGACGACGGGAGGAAATAGAGTTTCTGTGGTAGAGACAGAAGAATCGATCGTTTAAAACTTTAAATTTGGGAAATTAGGGTTTCTGCGGTTAAGGCGGAAGAAGGCAAAAATTAGAGATATAAAATATATATACGCCGTTTCGTTTCGCCGTTCGCTCGCTTTCGCCACGTCTCTGTGGAGAGGGACGCGCGCCACGCAGCGGAGCATTACTGGCGTGCGGATAGCTGACGTGGCGCGCGACCCGGACGCAAAAATTTCTCCGCTGTTCTACTCCGCCGCACCGCTGCAGCCGCTGTCGGCATTCTGCCGGAACGCACCACGGCGAACGTCGTATCGGGCGCGTCGGCGTCCCGGCTGATACAGTGCCAGGGCCATTCATCTCAGGCGGATCCGGCCTCAGCGAAACCGAAGAAGATGAAGACGTTCTCGATCTACCGCTGGAACCCTGACAATCTCGAATTTCAAGGAACCCTGACAATCCGGCGAAGCCAGAGATGCGGAACTACAAGGTGGATCTCAGCGAATGCGGGCCGATGGTTCTCGACGCTCTTATCAAGATAAAAAACGAGATGGATTCGAGCTTGACTTTCCGTCGATCATGCCGCGAGGGGATATGTGGTTCCTGCGAGATGAACATCGACGGGGACAACGGTCTAGCTTGCCTGACCAAGATCCATTCGGAAGGTGGAGCCTCCACGACGATCACGCCTCTGCCGCACATGTTTGTCATCAAGGACCTTGTGGTGGACATGACCAATTTCTATGCGCAGTACAAGAGCGTGGAGCCGTGGCTTAAGCGCAAGGATCCGCCCTCAGAGACCGCCGGGAAGGAAATCCTCCAGAGCAAGAAGGACAGGGCGAAGCTGGACGGTATGTACGAGTGCATCCTCTGCGCCTGCTGCAGCACTTCCTGCCCTAGCTACTGGTGGAACCCGGAGACCTATCTTGGCCCGGCTGCCCTTCTGCATGCTAATAGGTACACGCCTCTTCTATCTTACTCTCTCATTGTTGGTGCTTGTTGTCTCTTGCTCGCTCATTGATTTATTTTCCTAAATAAAAAACGTAGAGTAAAAAAGTCACGATCCCTTATTTTATTCATCTTTTTAATTCTCTGTGGATTTTGCTAGTGATCTGCGTGATTTTGCGTAGAAAGTGCTAATGCTTTGCGTGTTGCATGGTTATTTGTTATGTACTTACCTTTGGAGATTTCCTTTTGTACTGCAATTTGTGTGGCTGTTATAGTATTGGGCTAATTAATAGGACCACTATAAATTATATTTTAGTTGTTTTTCTCTTCTTTCAACAAGAGAGTCCTGTATAACAACACTTACCAACAAAAAAACTGCATCTCTTCTTACTTCCCTTCCTTTTCTGCTAGTTGAATATCCTACTCTTCTGATCAAGTTGATGGGTTAGTGTAGTTTTGCTAGGGACTTATATCACATACTTAAATTTCCACAAGCAGCAAGAGTAATATGAGTAATGGTGACAAAAGGATCGAGAATTTGAAAAGAAAAACCATGACTTCATTTTTAATTCATTGAATGCGTTCTTAACCTATGTATGGATATCTTATGGTTGAGTAGAAAAAGATAAGTTGGAGAACTATTTAACTTTATTATTGTTTGCACATGTGATTCCATAGCGTCAAAGCCATTTATGTGGCAGGTGGCATTAGAGGCCACGTGGTTCCCCATGGGACGGTCGTCCGGGCCTATAGCCGGGGCTCCATGCATGGGTCCGCGAAGGCTCGAGGTCCTCGCCCACATACGCATTTTCTCAGGGACACCACTTGATGTCAGAAGGCACCAACCAGTTTCTTGTTGCAATCAATTGTCCAGCTAATTTCCCGTCGCAATCAAGTCTGCCTTTGCATGCCTCACGACAGCCAAGATATTGGGACTCACGCAGTCAACCTGGGATGGTAGAGTGCGCCTCCCAGGCTCATGTGAGGTCCACGTAGTGAAATCCAGATGAAGCATGTTCTCACCTCCAAAGGAAAATTTCTTGTGTACAGAAACTTAGGATATTCAAGCTACATGTTATCATCTCTATAGACACATCAATGGTTAGGAATCATCCACTCCAACTATAAATTGGGTCTTATATATGAGATGTAAAAAAGGTCTTTTCCTCCTTTTCCCCACTTCTTCTCGAGTTCAATCCAAGCAAGAGTTTATAATCTCAGGTAGAGCTCAAACCCTTGTACTTTTTGATATTTTAGTGGAGTTTCTAATATTTCGGCATAGTTGCATGCATATAGGAGGACAAGATCTTACGAGGTACCTATACTTCATAAAGCCTAATATATCCGTATCAGATATCGATACTCTCTAATACTTCATCGATGCGTATTCGATATACCATGTGGTGTATCAATTTTTATTTTTATTTCTTAAAAATCTGATACTTACCTGATAACTTTTTGATACTTATCTGATACATTTTGATACTTTTAATTAGAGAAAAAAATGTTAAAATAATCGGCTTGGCCCACATGATAAAAAATAAAAAAAAAAATCTCATACATAAAGCACAACTCATCTATAGATTTGAACATTAAAATTGAGAGATATACTGGGCTACACAATTGAAATTGCAAAAAGTTTTACACTCTAGTATTTCAGTGATAGAAAAAGATTTAGTTTTTGCAAGCAGTTTTGTCATTTACTTTAGCTAACTTTTTTTTATGATCGTATAGATATTAGTGTTGCTTCTGCTTTTTTTACCATAACTGATATTATTTTTGCTTTTATTAGATGTCAATCACATTTATTTTTCTTAATTAAGTTCATATTGTGAAAAAGATAAGACTTTGGTCTTTTTTTTATCTGTTTATTTAGTCTGAGACTCGAGAAGAGAATATATATATATACTTTAATCAGGTCAGTACATTTTAGTTTATGTTACATCATTTGTATTACTAATTGTATCTTATTTGTATTAAGCTAGTCGATTTAAATCGAATTTAAACTGAAATTGAAATTAATTTACTGATATATATTTAAATTTTTATTTCATGTAAATAATATAACAAGATGAGAAGTAATTAAATAAATTTTCTGATATTATTTGAAATTTAAGATTTTTTAAAAATTCAATAGTTCAAGAATATTTTTATTTTTTCAAGCTAAATTGTCTATAATATTGTTTTAAGTAATATTTAAAATATTAAAAAAATGTAGTTAATTTTAAAATAATTAGAAGAATGTTTTTAAAATTTATAACAATAATTTGTATAAATTATTCTCATCTACTATAAAACTGTAGCTTAAATATGAGAATATAACATATTATATACTCATATATAACAGTCATATCCTGACGTGTTTATATCCTATTTTTTTATGTTTGTTGTATCATGGTATTTGTATCGTCTCGTATCCATGTCGTCGTATTATACTTATGCTTCATATACAAGATTCGAACCATGTAAACTCTGGTGTCCTTTATTTGTGATTGACTGCCTTCTTCTTCCACTGTCTCAACTTATCAGGGGCCTTCACCACTGCTACGGCAGTGGCACTCCTTCGACATATGGGGAGTTGGTGAAAAAGATGAGGGAACGACTCTGCCAAGGTGAAGGAGGCCGCTGTGAGACGACTCGTCACCAAAGCACCCTGATGAATATAGAGGTAGACGTGATGAAGCGATGAATTGCACAACTAGGACTAGATAAGTCGGCGGGTCTCGAACATAAGATAGGCCATGTCCTAGGTCCTTGGGATCATTACCTTAGTCCCTGGTTGGGCAGACGATGTAGATGCAAGTCGTTTATGATGCTGAGTTGAGGTCTTTGATGGACGTTGTCCTATTGAAAATAGAAATGCGCCACTTGGGAGGTCCTTCCCTTAGCTAGATGGTCTAGATAGGTTCCTTTGGGGAGTCGGCAGACATGATGTGGCCAGAGCGTGGAGGACATTGATATTACCGCAAGGAGTATGTGTTGGCATATGTCGATGGAGTGCCACTGCCGTAGCAGCGGTGAAGGCCGATGTAAGAACATCCTTCCTTGCTTTGTACTTCTCTTTTTGTTTTTGTGAATCTAGACAAGTGTTTAGCGTAAATGATGCGACATTTAGGATTTTAGCAAACCATGCTTTGAATTGCATGTGTGTTTCGCATTTGTGCTTTTGTCGTATTTTGAGGGATACAGAAGGAATGATCTGTTAGTCGTTGACAAAATGTTAGAACAACTAAGGTTTTGACGTACTAAGTGGGATTAGCTATATGAATTTTTTTTTTCTATTGCATTTTATTAAATAGTAAATTTTTGTCTATTTTCAAGTATGTTAAGTCTTTTTTCATAGTTTCTAATATATTTAGAAATAAATAAGAATTTGTTATTTAATAGAGTGCAATAGATCTAAGTAAAATAGGGATAAGTACATCTAGGTTCTTGAGTTTAACGCTTAATAACGAACAAGTTCACGTTTTTAAAATTATAACATCGGAGTCCTGAGTTTTAATATATTATCAAAAAGGTCTTTTTTAATTTTTTATTATTAAATTTTTTTAAAATTACAATTATACCCTTGGGCCTCTCTCTTTTTCCTCCCCGCCTTTCTCTCTCTCCTCCCGATCGGTGCGCACGGGTGACACCGCGTGGCTGCCGGACCCTCCGGCGGCCGTGCTGCGTGTGCGACCCACCAGCGGCCGCGGCGCCAGCACAGCAGCCGGTGGGTCACGTGGCTGTCGCTTGTGCGCGTCGATCGAGAGAAGAGAGAGAGTAGGCAAGTATGTCATTAATCGATCGGCAAGACGTAAAAGAGAGAAGGATATAAATTTATGTTTTAGATATATCTTTCTCTAATTTTGTGTATAAATATTATACCTAAAATTGTTATTATACTCTTTTCTTTTTTTATCATCTCCCAAGGGCCACCGCCGTCACATACGAGCCGTTAGTTAGAGTTCTTAGTAGGCTTTGCACTGGGCAACTTCCTAAAGGTGGTTGGCTCATGCACAATGATCGAGGTGGTGGGAGTAAGTGTGGCACCAATGAGCGGCAGAACGGTCCGAGTATTTTTATTATTTTATATTTAAAAAATATAATTTAAAATAAATTTTATTTCAAGGATAATAAAAAATAATAAAATTTATAAAAAAAAAATTGAAATATTAATTTTTTTATGAAGAAAATATTAATATCACTTTAAGGGATTTTATTAAAAAAAATTTAAAATTATGAATGTATGATATTTACCTTTTAAATATTCAAAAAAATTTGTTGAAAACTTTTAATAAGAAATTTAAAATTCAGAGCCAATTAAATCTATTTTTTTCTATTTTTTATTAAAAAAAAGAAAATCTATTTTTTATTAAAATTTGAATCTTATAAAATGATTAAAGAGATGTTTTAGCATATCTTAATTAGCTTAAACACCCATGCATCAGCAGTAGTTGCGCATAAAAATCTCACAAATAAAGTGCTAAGCGACCTTCCGCATATGTTATTTTATGCGACCCTCAAAATCGATGGACTCTCAAACTCACGGTATTTGGAGAAAATTTGCAACTCTGGGGTGCGCTGCCCGCACAATAACCTGCACAAGGATTTCTATGCGGATATGATTTTGTGGGTATATGTACAGCTCAAATGAATGTTTTTTTCCCTAAAAAATGTCCTGCTTTGCTTTCTTTTTATTAATTTCTTTAAATTAAATATAATAATAATCCATCGCCTCTGTTCAATTTTTATACGGTTCGATCATATATATATATAAACTTTGTATTTAATGAAAAATCATTTACAATTTTTTTCATTCTAAAATAAGGGAATTTAAAAAATATTTTAATCAATTTTCAACAGTTGATCTAAAATGTGGTGTAAGAACATGAAATATTTGAATTATAAATGCTACGATTATTTGGTTCATGTTTCGAAAGTATTATCATTATTGAATTAATATATTAAATTTATTAAAAATTTAATATATTTATTTTTTATATTTTAATTTTGAAAATTAATTTATTTCACATTTTTATAAATTTTATCTCATTAAATCTCACTATAATTTTTCAACTAAATTTGCTTTTAATATCTGATTTATTTTTTAAACTCATTTACAATTATGGTATAAACTTATAAGTTTTACATTTAATTATATATGCATAAAATTAATATTATAGCATTTACTCTTTCTTAATTTTTATTCTCTACGTAGACAAGTATGTCATTAATCGATAGACAAGATTTAGGTATATTTTTTTCTAATTTTATTTATAAATATTATACTTAAAATTATTATTATACTCATCAGAGTATTTTTATTATTTTTTATTTAAAAAATATAATTTAAAATAAATTTTATTTCGATGATAAAAAAAAATTAAATTTATAAAGAAAATTAAATTGAAATATTAAATTTTTATGAAGAAAATATTAATATTAATTTAAGGGATTTCATTAAATTTTTTTTTTAAATTATGAATTTATTAGATATTACTTTCTAACTTAAATAAGAAATTTAAATTTTTTTTTGAAAACTTTTAATAAGACATTTAAAATTCAGAGTCAATTAATTCTATTTTTTATTAAGGTTTGATCTTACAAAATGAGCGTATCTTAAACAAACATGCTTCAGCGGTAGTTGCGCATAAAAAGCTCACAAATGAAGTTCTAAGCGACTTTCCGCATACGTTATTTTATGCGACCCTCAAAATCGATGGACTATAACTCACGATTTTTCGAGAAAATTTGCAACTCTCGGGTGCGCTGCCCGCACAATAACCTGCACAAGGATGTCTATGCGGATATGATTTTCTGGCTATATGTACAGCTCAAATGAATGGTTTTTCTCCTAAAAAATGCCCTGATTTGCTTCTTTTTATTAATTTCGTTTTAATTAAACATAATAATAATAATAATAATAATCCATTTTAAGAATAATGGAATAAAAATAAATAATCTTGTAAAAAATGTATATAATTTTTTTATATTAATATATTTTGTAAGGTAAATTACTCATTAGTCTTTGTAAAAACTTAGATTTAAGTTTTACTTTTTCTTTTTAAAATAATCTAACAATTAAAATTTATAATTTGTATATTTAAATTATTAAAAATTGTTAAACTAAATAAATATATTTTCAATTTTAAAGGGATAATTATATCCCTAAGTTTAATGCTTAATAACGCACAAATTCACGTTTTTAAAACTATCAAATAGTTTTTTTTATTAATAAATTTTTAAAAATTTATATTTATTCTATTATCCTTAAAATGGATTATTATTATATTTAATTTAAACGAAATTAATAAAAAGAAAACAAAGCAGGACATTTTTTAGGGGGAAAAACATTCATTTGAGCTGTACATATATGATATACCCACAAAATCATATCCGCATAGAAATCCTTGTGCAGGTTATTGTGCGGGCAGCGCACCCGAGATTTGCAAATTTTCTCCAAAAATCGTGAGTTATAGTCCATCGATTTTGAGGGTCGCATAAAATAACATATGCGGAAGGTCGCTTAGCATTTTATTTGAGTGATTTTTATGCGCAACTACTGCTGATGCATGGGTGTTTAAGCTAATTAAGATACTCTAAAACATCTCTTTAATCATTTTATAAGATTCAAATCTTAATAAAAAAATAGATTTAATAGGCTCTGAATTTTAAATTTCTTATTAAAAGTTTTCAACAAAATGTTTTGAATATTTAAAAGGTAAATATCATACATTCATAATTTTAAAATTTTTTAATAAAATTCCTTAAATTGATATTAATATTTTCTTCATAAAAAAATGAATATTTCAATTTATTTTTTTATAAATTTATTATTTTTTATTATCCTTGAAATAAAATTTATTTTAAATTATGTTTTTTAAATATAAAATAATAAAAATACTCGGATCGTTCGGCCGCTTATTGGTGCCACACTTACTCCCACCACCTCGATCAATGTGCATGAGCCGACCACCTTTAGGCAGTTGCCCACTACAAGGCCTACTAAGGACTCTAACTAACGGCTCGTATGTGACGGCAGTGGCCCTAGGGAGATGATAAAAAAAGAAGAGAATATATTAACAATTTTAAGTATAATATTTATACACAAAATTAGAGAAAGATATATTTAAATATAAATTTATATCCTTCTCTCTTTTAAGTTTTGCAGATCGATTAATGACATACTTGCCTACTTTCTCTCTCTTCTCTCGATCGGCACGCACGAGCGACGGCCACGTGATCTGCCGATTGCTGTGATGGCGTCGCGGCCGCCGGTGGGTCGCACACGCAACACGGCCGCCGGACCAGCCGGCGGCCACGCGATGTCGCCCATGCGCGCCGATCGGGAGGAGAGAGAGAAAGGCCAGGAGGAAATGTATGATATTTACCTTTTAAATATTCAAAACATTTTGTTGAAAACTTTTAATAAGAAATTTAAAATTCAGAGCCTATTAAATCTATTTTTTTATTAAGATTTGAATCTTATAAAATGATTAAAGAGATGTTTTAGAGTATCTTAATTAGCTTAAACACCCAAGCATCAGCAGTAGTTGCGCATAAAAATCACACAAATGAAATGCTAAGCGACCTTCCGCATATGTTATTTTATGCGATCCTCAAAATCGATGGATTATAACTCACGGTTTTTGGTGAAAATTTGCAACTCTCGGGTGCGCTCCCCGCACAATAACCTGCACAAGGATTTCTATGCGGACATGATTTTGTGAGCATATGTACAGCTCAAATGAACGTTTTTTCCCCTAAAAAATGTCCTGCTTTGCTTTCTTTTTATTAATTTCGTTTAAATTAAATATAATAATAATCCATTTTAAGGATAATAGAATAAAAATAAATTTTTAAAAATTTATTAATAAAAAAATTAAAAAAGAACTATTTGATAGTTTTAAAAACAAGAATTTGTGCGTTATTAAGCATTAAACTTAGAGATATAATTATCCCTTTAAAATTGAAAATATATTAATTTAGTTTAATTTCCTCAAAACAGCAAATGCTCAGCTCCGTCAACGAACCGGTGCTCACGAAAGACCTCAGCATGGTGTTGTAGGCCTCTTGTGTCTGTATTTACCCAACTAGGGATTGAACAATGACCTCAACAACTCGGGGCACGACGTGTCCTATGATTGAGACTCGTTGGCTCGTCCAGTCCTAGTTGTGATTGATCGAGAACCTCATCGTGGCGTTCTCCACCAACGGCGCCACATTCCACTGCTTCATCTCGTTAACCTCTATGTTTAATGTGGTATTCTAGTGGCAGTTCGTCTCGCGACTCCACCATCGTCTTCGCATTTGTCAATTTGGCAAACTCCGTCCTCATCTTCTTCATTAATTCTCCATGCGCGACAATGTGGAGAGTTAGCTTTTTCCTACACATCATTAGCGTGAGCTAAGGAGTGTGTCAGTGTCTTCATAGTCTGTTCCTTCGCTACAGCCCATTCTGTAGCAATTTTCATCTGGGTTGCCTTGCAAGCCTACACTCTCTCATTGGCTAATTGGGCGGACAGGATAGCCTTGTCCCTTTGGGCTTTGGCATCAACACACTTTCTCTGGGCCTCTCTCAGGGCATCAGACAACTCCTTTAGATGAACCTAGGTTTGAATGATATTCCCAACCATACATTCCACGGTAGCAGCCATATCCTTCCTCAACTTGGCCACTATCACCTCGGTTGGCGCGAACTGATCCTTGCCCCTTGCATTTCTCACTTTCATTAGGATAGCCTACACCTTCACCTTACAAGACCAAGACGGCGGACAACCTCTAGCTGTGTTCCATCCACTCCTAGCAGTTTTCGTTTCAAGTCATCATGGATGATGGCGAGCACTTTGGCATCAATTTGCTAGTGTAACATTTGTTAGACGAAAAGGCTTATTAAAGTGGGTAAAAGCAAATATTACGGGACATATTTAAAGGCATTGAATTAAGAATTCGAGTATTAGAAGTAGAGCCTGAGAGAGATTGGTTATGAATGTGTCGACTAAGAAGTAAACGAGAATTTTGTAACTGAAGAATGGAGTAGATTGAGCATTGGAGGGTTGACTACCAAGAAGTCCTTCTTGTTTTGGTAAGCCAGAATGCACTTCATTACAGAGGGATGTCTAAGAGGATGCCCATGTAAGGAATAACACTCTCCTTATTATATCTGGATCCGCGCCAGCACATATAAAGCGTACACATTGAAGCCTGCGTGACAAGAGCTCAAAGGGAATTTGACGATGGACGCATGACGAAAGGCACTCGACGAGATGTCTTTGACAAACGCCCCATGCCAAACTGCCCGTGCAATTAAGTGCAAAATAAAAGTCCCTCATACTGCTTTTAAGAAGTATGTCTTACCTGTAGGGTTCGTACGTTCCGTGCAAGTAAGGCCGCCACGCTCTGAGCCAGCAGTCATCATTAGAGTAAAGTCAAAAATGGAAGTCATTCCTCTCAAATGACCGCTCTGAGCTATTCCTCTGAAGTGACTATTCTAAGATAAGTTTAGCCTATAAAATCTCATTATAATACGAAAAAGGCCCCCCCAGATCTCCTCTAACTCACCCCTTGTCTCCTCTCTGAGACTGTAGGCTAACGATTGCCCACCTTCTTGTAAACACTTGACTATAGTAAAAATTCTTTAAGCCACCGACAGAGTGGCTTCGTGGTTTTCCACCAGGACTGTTTCCACGTAAAAACTCCTCTGATCTTGACACTTTGACAGCATCAACAATTTGGTGCCCTCACGCAAGATTGAATCCTGTTCCCTCACCCACTCATGGAAGAAGCCCACGATGAAAACCTCTCGGCAGCCGACACTCGTGCCTCAACCGAATGCTTCTGTCAGCGATCGCTAGCTCCAGGCTTTCACACATGCGGTGGCCATGCTCTCCCAGACGATGAACGCTTTCCTCGCCAATCTCCCAACTCTCCTCCAGCAGTAGAGGCCGCCTTTCCCTTTGGCCCTACTGCTTGAGGGATCTATCCCTCCTCCGCGCTCGGCGGAACGCCATGAACTACCCCCTGAAGAGGCCAGCACCCAACGGGGGAGAGTTGCTCCGAAGTGTACCATCTAGCTCTTGCGGTAAGTACGATCTTCTCACCCACGATAATAGCGGCACTCGCACCCCCCAGCTATAAGGCCTCCAAAGTTAATGACTACGACGTCCTCACCGACCCAGCACAGCACGTGAAGCACTTCAAAAATTCCCTGGCAACAGGCGATTCTATTTCAGACGCATGCAAGTGTTATCTGTTCAGAAACAACTTGAAGGGCCTGGTGTTGGACTGGCTCAACGAAATCCCTCAAGGGTCCATACAAAGCTTTGAGCAATTCTCCGAGTAGTTCCGCAGCAGATTCGGCACATCGAAGACCACCTCCTGAATCATCCATGAACTCTTGCAGATAAAACAGTGCATAGATGAGTCCCTCTGCCAGTATGTTGACTGATTCTCGAAGATGAATGCGAAAACAAAGGACACCACTAACGGAAGATCGACTATAATCTTCGTCCACAACATACTGCTAAGGGAGCTTTATGACCCCTTTGTAGACGACATGCCAAAGACGCTCATGGAGGCAAGGGCTAAAGCCGAAAAGCCCATCCATTTGGAGGATGCAAAAGCCCTAAAGGCAAGTGCCCGGAAGGAAGATGCCTTGCCTCAAGATAAGAAGGGCGACACACTGAAGCCAGAACAGAGTACTCTCACAGGAGAAATTTTCGAGATCAGAAATTCCCCTCATGGAAAGCGCAAGTTCGATGGTGATTCTCCCCACAGTTCGACACCGGTATACATCATCGAGAAGATATTTTCAATCCTAAAGGACATGGGGTTTATCCAGAACCGGGGAGAACGGTTGCCACCCCAACCAGGCTAGAACTCGATGAAATACTGCAAGTTTCACCAGCGCTACGACCAGCTCCTGCATGAGTGCCTCTCTTTTCGGGCACTCGTTAATGAACATATAAAGAAAGGCTTCCTCACCAGCTACAAGAAGGTCGACGAGCTGCCATCAAAAACGGCGCGGGCACTATTACCCCAGGACGAGCACCCAACGGCCTCGCCTTCAACTCCAACGTCATCGAAGGCGAATGGAAAGAAAGTTGTGTTGTCGATCTTCGGTTTCGACTACACTTGCCTAGCTCTGAGGCGCCCTCAGGCATGTGCCTTCAAAGCTCCCCTGATTTTGCCTGACATACATTCACTACAGGTGACCTCCTCGAAGGAGGCGGTAATCGCGATGACCCCATAGTGATTGTTGCTGAAATCGAAGTATGCGACGTCCACTGAACCCTAGTCGACACGAGGAGCTTAGTCTACATCCTCTACTTGCGTGCATGCCTTTAAAGAAATAGGTGTCAGCCCCTGCAAACCCATCCCTCCTTCCATGACTATCTAGCTTTTCCGGGAATGTCTGCCGACCAGCAGGCTACGCATCACTTCCTGTCGCCCTCGAAGATGTCTCTAGGTGGGAGACGAAGCAGGTTGACTTCATCCTAATCGACTCGCTCTTCGGGTACAATGCGATTCTCAGACGGCTTCGATGGCGACATTTTACATGGTTCCCTTCACCCTCCACTTGTGCATCAATTTCCCCACACCATTCGGCATTGCCACCATCAGGGGTGACATAGCGAGAGCTAGAAAATGTTTTGATGTCAACTCTTGCCTCCACACAGATCACCTGGACCCCATGGACTACGTTCTGCCTCCTATTAACCAAAATGACCATATAACCGTCGCTGACGGAAAATCTGTACTAACGCCTATCCGTCTGGTTGCATTAGGTGCTAGGCGTTAGGGCTGATGATTTTATAGATGATGAACGGATCTTTCTAGTTTGGTTCCAACATGGGGAATCTAATCCCATGCTAACCATTACAGTCTTCTGAAAACCAGGTTGCAAAGGAAGAGATCGCTATGACTCTTTAGTTGTAACAGCAATCCATAAAATGCTTGTGTTACCTTTTCTTGAGGGCTGCCTTTTGTTTGCGATCTTCCGGGAGGTCCAAGACTAGGCACTAGGACTAGCCGTTATCATTGGTCCATTCCTCGAAATTGCAGGAGCCGTAAGCGATGGCTAATTTTGAGGAATCGGAAGTCATGGTTGTTTCTACTCGAGGGAGTAGTATTCCACTTCCACTGGAATGACTACATACATGCCAAATGCCACTAAGAACGAGGACTACTGAGCGACTTCAGATGGGACCATATTGTAGGCTTACATGACTTTCGGAAAAACATTTGGCCAGCAGTTCTTGGCTCCATCACGCTGCTTCTTAAGAATGTTTATTAGGCTTTTCTAAGCAGCTTTAACTAGTACGTTGGTCCGTGGTGCCATACGGAAACAACCTGGAGCTGGATGTTGTGACATCGCAGAAGTCCCTGATGTGAGCCAAGACAGACATATTAAGTTTTATTAAGTATTACAATAACAACAACAACAACAACAACAACCAAATCTTAATCCCACTAGGTGGGATCGGCTATATGAATCCTTTATTTCCATTGCGCTCTATCAGTTATCAAATTTTTATCTAGGTCTAAGTAACTAAGATCACTCATTATACTTTCTTGCCATGTCTTCTTTGATCTCCCTCTTCCTCTTTGTACATGGGCAAAATCCAATAACTCAATTTTTCTAATTGGAGTTTCAATCGGCCTATGATTTAGGTGTCCAAATCATTTAAGCCAACTTTCTCTAAGTTTATCCTCAATTGGTACAACACTAATTTTCTTTTGGATATACTCATTTCTCATTCTATCTTTTCGTGTATATCCACACATCCACCTTAGCATCCTCATTTCTGTAATATTTATTTTATTTATATGTTTCCTCTTTGCAGGCCAGCATTCAGCACCATATATTATCGCTAGTCTTACAATAGTTTTATAAAATTTACCCTTGATTCTGGATGAGATTTTTCTATCGCACAACACACCAGAAGCATTTCTCCATTTTACCCATCCCGCTTGAATCCTGCTAATAACGTCATTATCTATTTCACCATCAGTTTGTATGATTGATCCAAGGTATCTAAAGCGCTCACTTCTCTTGACAGTTTGATCACCAATTGTCACATCTCTAATATAAGTATTTTTTTCTTGACTAAATGTGCACTCCATATATTCAATTTTTGATCTATTGAGATGAAAACTTTTAAATTCTAGAGCATTCTTCCAAAGCTCTAGTTTTGCTTTTGCTCCCTCTTTAGTTTTCTCAATAAGGACAATATCATCTACGAAGAGCATACACCAAGGCACCTCATCTTAGATATGTCCAGTCATGACTTTCATAATCAAAACAAAAAAATACGGACTTAAAACCGAGCCTTGGTGTAATCCAACTGTAATAGAAATATTTTTAGTCAAACTTCCTTGTGTCCGTACACAGGTAACAGCTCTTTTATACATGTCTTTAATAATTTGAATATAAGTAGTGCAAATTTTTTTCTTTTTTAAAACTTTTCAAAGTACTTCTCTTGAGACTTTATCATAAGTTTTTTTCAAATCAATAAAAATCAAATGGAGGTTTTCCTTTCTCTCCTTAAACTTCTTCATTAAATTTCTTCATAAATGAATGACTTCTATAGTAGATCTATCTGGCATAAAACCAAACTGATTATCCGATACCTTTAGTATTATAGCGTAACCTTTGTTCGATCACCCACTCCCAAAGTTTTAAAGTATGACTAAATTGATTTAATTCCTCTACAATTGGCACAATTCTGTATATCGCATTTATTCTTATAAATAAGTACTAATATACTCTTTCTCCAATCATTTGACATTCTTTTAGTCTTCAAAATTATATTAAACAATCTAGTGAGCTAAAAAACTCCTTCATCTCCTAAGAACTGTCAAACATATATTGGGATGTTATCTGATCCTACTGTTTTTTTATGCTTCATCTTCTTTAAAGCTTTCCAGACTTCAGTTTTACTAATATGTCGGATGCAAGAGTAAATTTTATTTTCTTTTGGGGTGCTGAGTTCCGTAAGATCAATTAAATTTTCATTAGTTTTATTGAAAACCTGTTGAAAGTAACCTTCCGTAAGATCAAAGTTTTATGAAGTATTAGTGCTTCATAAATATACTTGTAACAAAGTGAGTTTCATAATATTTATGTACTAATTTGAGGGGGTGCTAAAGACCTAGATGTGATTATTATATAATCCCAAGGGCTTATGTATGATTTGTACATAAAATACCCCATATATATGTGAGTGCATGTGTGCATACATATATATATATATATACACACACACACACGAATAGAAGAGTGAGATGTCAGACTCATATTTTGTCTATCATAGCTCAAATTCAAGGGATGAAAATCATACATCAAGGCAGGAAATGAAAACAGGGGGGTCCAAAAGACAGGAAAATATGCCCTACAAAATTTGAGCTGAGAAATGCTCTAACTTTCCCGAAGAATCAACCACTGCTTCATGCTTCATTGCAAAATCAAATATTTAAACTTTCATATGTAAATATTGATTCACTTTGATATAAGTTCAATACTCTAAATGAAGTTCGAGACTTGCATGTGACTTGAAAAAAACTTCGACTCAACAAATTTTGAACTAGTTAAGAGCAAGTTTTAAATATTCATAGTGGTGTTCTACATCAACTGCATCTTAGAGATACCTTTCTAGGTACACACTTGTTCCTCATCTACATGGCAATTTTACAAATCTGAATAAGATAACTATGTAGACCTAGTACATAAATTTTATAAGCATAACATAACTCAGATTGTTTAGTTGGTTCAAAGTATTTCTTGCACAAATCAGTTGAATGAATTGTAAAATGAAGTCTAATTTCCTAAGTAAGTTCATGAATTACCCATACCATTTGGTTTCATGAAAGCAAAGAACTAATGAAAAGGCAAGAAGCATAGCAAATATGTATATCTAAAACAAATAAATATCACATCTTAGAACATCAGCAGGTGTGTTGAACACTGAACAACAAACATTTCCAGCAACTCCCTTGCCAAGAAATAAAACAACACACCAAGAGCTATTGACACAGGAAGTGCAGGCAATGCCTTTCTATAGAATGCTAAAAGCATTAGAGTTACTCCAAGCCCGGAAATGATTGCAAGGTAGCAAGCATAGACCGTCATTAGATCATAAAGTGCTGCCCTGCCAACTAGCACACTGTAGAAGATGAAATCACCTAAACCCAGTTTGATAGCTCCAGAAGATCCCAAACCAATTCCCTCCATCTCTTGATGTTGTGGTATAAATGGAGCTAACAATTCAGAAGTCGCAGAATCTCTTCTTGACCCATCACTTGCAATTGCTACTCTAATCTCCTGCAAATTAGGAGGCACAGCAATCGGAAAATCAAAAATTGCTAAATCAAATCATTGGCGAAAATATTTCTACAGTGTGAGGTGGTTGAATCCGCTAGAACACCGGGAAAACAAATCACAAAAAAATAGTTTAGAACATTGAGGCTCAATTTATATGGTTCCTAGATCCTAATACGTCAACAGGACTGGGAAAAATGTATCCAACTATGATGTAGGAAGGGATTACATGTTAGAGAATATGTCTAAAAAATTAAGTAAAATGGGGGTCCTCAAAGATAAAACCTACCTTCTCTCCTTTTGAAGTAAAGGAGACCAGTTGAAGGCCTTCCGTCCCCCACAAGGATAATTAGCCTTTCCTTTTAAAATGAATGCAAGTGTCCCTCAATCTTAGTAACACAAAGTCACTGCCCCTTTGAGTAATTGTCCTTCGTTCCTCATTATAGTGGAATTGTAAAATAAAAAAATTAAATCCCAGTTAAAGCAGAGCGGTTACCTTAAGTCATCTAATAAATATGACATTTAACCCTAGATAGTTGACTTGGCACATGCATGATAGAAGTCTCAACTGTCAATTCTGTTGTTAACATGAATTGCAAGACCCAAAACACTACGTTACTATTCCAAGCCTCTCTTGAACTAAATTCGAATCAAATATCTATAAAAGTAAGGCATCATGATCACATATACTAGGTTATTGAATGTAAGTTGTTTATTGAATTTTGTTATACGTATAAGTCTGTATTGCTGAAAAAAATGAAATTGGTCTGATGATTTTAGTTGGGCATAATTTGAAGAAAAATTCCAATAGACGCATTTATCATTTTAAGCTAATCCAAATATATTTTTTAGTCAACTCAATATCCAAGGTCTCAAGCTGAGCTGGCTCACATCAAAATCCTTCCTGTGTTAGATTTGATTTTGAGCTTAGCTAGACTTAAAATCTTTAATATCAAGCAAGCCTTACCAGCTCGGAATCGTATGACGTCCTACCTGCAATAGCGGCCTATCTCTTGGAGAACCAGATCTTCCAGTAATCGATTGGGGATCCACCCCCTCCAGCGGCTCTTGGCTTACTGGCTGTCCTGGGATCAACGGAGCCAGCAACTGAGGCCCTGCAGAAGTTTCATCTTCCATCCTTCTCTCCCGCAATAGCTGCCCAAGCCTCGGCAGATCAGGAATAGAATCCGGGCTTGCTTCAAAATTCGTCCTTTCTCTCCACAATCTCCTTCCACCAACCGACCACGGCTGCACTGGCCGAGCTTCATACACCAGCGCCGGAATGTCCTCATCTCTTGAGATCGCCAGCTCCACCAGAAGCCTCAGTGGGCCGAACGGTAGCAAAACGGCTGCGAGATCGTACAAGGCCATGGCGACCAAAAGCGCCCAGGTAGTCCATTCTGGGAGAAGTGTAAACCAGTAGGCCACAAGCACTCCAATGGCAACCAAGTAACCCTGGTTAATCGAGATTGGCATCTTGGAGAGGAAGACGGCGAGGACCCCGACAACGGAGAAGTTAAAGAGGAGGATGAGGAAGGAAAACGCGTCCATCGGGATGGAGAATCGGGAAAGGAGGAGAAGGCATATCTCGCCGCCGAAAAAGGAGAGGACCACGAAGGAGGAGAAGGCCATGTACGATTTGAGGCAGGGTGTACAGCGGAGATAGAAAAGGAGGACGAGAACGAAAGTGAGAATCGTGACGAGGACGACGAAGATGATGGAATTGAGGAAAGCGCCGGAAAGCTTCGACCAGAAAGAATCGGAGGGGGTTTCTGAGTAAACCATGCTGGCTATGGACGAAAAGGGAAGGGAGGAGGAGTCTGAGGAGGAGAGTGCAGAGACGAGGAGGACGACGAGAAGCATGCAGAGGGTGACCGGAGAGACGATTCTGAGAATCTCTTCCCCTAGGGTTTCGAGAACTGAGGAAGAGGATGGGGATGAGGAGGGCGAAGTAGAAGTGGTTATCGTTTGATCCATGACGGACAATGCCAGGCAAGGTCGATCTAGTGATTAATTCGTCGGCGGCAGCGGCGGCACGGCGGCGGCGGCAGCACTTTGCGATTCGCGGACGATAGCGGCGCAGAATAGGGAGACGAATATGTAGGTAATAGGCAGCGTAGATCGAGAAGAAAAACTAAAGAATGGGGAAAACTCCGTTGGGGTCCCTCTATTTTGTCTAAATAATTTATGTAGATCCATACTTTTGAATCATTCCATCTGAATCCCATATAATTCCATCATTTAATACAGGTCCTTCGCTTAACTTTTCCATCAACTTCAGGGGCATTTAGTTCATCAAATATAAAATATTAATGTTATTTAAATATTGATGTTTTAATATTATAAAAAAATTTAATAATTTTTTTAAAATAAATATATTTAATTAACTAATTAATAAAATAATATCATAAACTATAAAATCTTTTTAGACAACATTAGCTCCATATTGTTAACAAAAATCACCGGTCTCATAGGTGACTTCTGTGAGAAGTCGCTCAACACACGAGCAACATTCAAGTTCAAATTTTTTAAAAAACTTTTTGAGTCCTAATATTTTTAAAAATTTATTTATTTATTTATATATAAGATGCTTACATTGACTTTATATTTCTTCAAATATTATATTAATTTTAAACTTAATTTAAAAAATGAACACGTATTTCATTTCATTCTTTTATTTACATTCCTTAAATTTTTGGTTGGTCAAAATTCTATAAATGCTACTTCGTTATACAAAAATTCTAAATATATGTCTTTCGTCTTTGTTTAATTTTGGCCTTTTGATTGTTGTACAATTTATTTTTTTCCTTCATTTGCATCGATCTTACACCTCATTAAACTTGATGCTCCTCATTTACATTTTATCATTCTCTTTTATTTGAGCGATTGCCAGCAACTAAAATAACAAGAAAATAATATTAAAATATTAACATCTAAATTTGTCACACTCCAATTTTACTATAGTCTTCTATGGCTAACAGACACATTCTAAACTATAATAAATCAACATTATGACATAGTGATAAAGAAAACAACTAAAACTAGCTAAAGAATAATATAAATAATAAAAATAATTGTCAAATAACTAAAACTAAAGTCCACAGCTCTTTACTATAAGTAGAGACTACTAGTATCAAAATTAACATCAAAAGCAAGTAGTAAATCTCACATCAGCTATACATTCAAATGTTCATAAGTTAAAAGCAAACTAAATAAAAGATAATATCTTAACTTGTTCTATGATTTTTCTCTAATACGAATTCTTTTTTCTTATGCATCACTTTATCCTACAGTACCAGCCATAAAAATGGCATCAATACTAAATAACATGAACTGAGAAGGCTCCACCTACTAGTTAAAATAAAATAAATCAAACAATTATGTGATCACAGTTTTACATTAAACATCTTGTACACATAACTAATTATATTACATCGATACAATCAATTATTAGAAAAATTTACAAATATGTATCAAAGCACAAAGATGAATAAATTATTTTGACTTAGAATACTCATATTATGACTTCTACCATCTTTATAATCTCGTAATATTTTCACTTCATGATTTTTATCACCTCATAATATTTATCAAATCAAAGTCAATATCAACTCAAAATTATTGATAGTCAAATTATAGTTCAAGCAGACATGAATGACTACTATGAAATTCCTAATATATTAATTTAACTGTCTTATCTATCACATCACAAGTATCAATTAAATAAAAAATTAATTATCACCTTGTTATAGTAAACTCCTTCAAAGTTCCTTCAAGTTAATTTCACAATTAAATCATCATTAGCTAAATTTTTCATCCCTTCAATTAATTATTGCATTATCATCAAACATCATAGCAAAAACATACAAAATACTAATTAAAATCACAAGATTCAGATCTTTTTTTTTCCCACACATGTGAACAGATTCATAAATTCACTAATGCTAATAATTGCTATCAACTTATAAAACAGTAAATCACATCCCATAAAATAGTAAATAGCATCTCACAAATTAATCTTGGACTAAGCTATTTTGTTCAAGAATTATGATTTTGACCATCAATTATAGAAAACTATTTAATCTAGAGCATCAAAATAAAAGTACGATCATACATGCCAATTCATAATGGAAATACGATGTAGAGTAGAAAAATTTTCATAGATTCCTCACTGATCTCATTTTTACCCAAACATGCAATTATTTCGTATAACTTAAATTATATAATTTTATTATATCCTCAAGTTTAAATAAGATAAGCTTCATTGCACGCCTACCTCTTATTCATCATGATAAAATCTCCTAAGAATCTCATTAAAATCATCATCGAAATCCTCCAATTCTCCCCTCTTTAGGTGTCAGAATGATCTATCTTTACAATATTATAGATAATTCGATACGAACACGAAAGAAATTTTTGAGAAATTGCCTTTGTTTCTTCTCCTCCTCCTCTCTCTGTTAGTCGAACTCTCTCTCTCTCTCCTTTAGGGTCGGCAGTTCCCATGTATGAGAGAAAAGAAATGATAAAAATATTTTTTTTCTTAAATCTCTCCATATTTTAGTCTCAAAATTAATTAATTAATTAAATTACTAAAAACTAAATTGACACTTCTTCATTATTAAACTCTAAATTATTCTAATGGGCTGTTTAGTCAAATCTCTTATCATGATTTCAAATTAATTCTAAATTTATCATTAACTAAAATTAATTAAATATAACAAAATTATAACAAATAAAATTAATTTTTTTTACTATCAATTAAATAGATAATTAAATAATATTTGAATGTTACAAAATCATTACATATGAGAATGATAATAAAATAACATTCGAATTTAATATGAATAATTTATGAATGATTATGTTAGAAAATACAATGCATCGATAAATAGATAAATCATTTCTGCCTTCCTCTTCTACGCAGTATGGCGTCACTATTATACCCTCATTTTTATAAATTAATTATCGACAAAACAAGATGACTAACAGTCAGAATTACAGAATATATTATAAGAAAAAAAATATTTTAATGATCTCAAGATAAAATTACATAAGTTCAAGTACAAGACAGATCATCCAGGATAACCCTAAATTAGAGTACAAAAAGATAAAACAATCAAACTAGAAAGTAAAAGATAAATATCTGTAGGGCTATATGAAATGTAGAAACTGTTGGTTCCTCCCTTGTGGTAATATTGTGATTTTGATGTTTAATAATATATTTAAGTTAATTTATACTAACATAATTATTTAGTGTTCTTAATCTCAGATTTATTAAAGTTGCATCTCAATTGTATACTAAAATTGAGATCTAATTAAATTAGAGAGAAATATTTGAGCATTGAAAATTACGTGAAGCAACTTGTATTATTGTCTTTTTTATTCTATTTGAGAGTAAAATTATTGTGAAGTTGATCTTGATTGCTAGAATAGCCTGAAAATGAGTTTGAGAACTTATAATCTTTGCGAGTTAACTACATAATCTTAAAAGTTTAAATTCTCCTAATTATATGGCTTAGTAGTGGTGAGATTGTTCTAGATGTTTTCTTTTGGTTGTGATAGCTCCAGGGCAGCTTTGGGATAGTTGAAGAGTGACCTTCAGTAGTGAGGTCGACCTCAGGTCGACTTTCAGCAGCGACCCTCAAAATAAACTTTAGTCATCTTGGAGGATTTTTTTAGGTCGACTCGAGGTTGACCTTCAGCAGCGACCCTCAACAGAAACTTCGGTCATCTTGGAGGATTTTTCCAGGTCGACCTGGAGGCGACCTCAGTGGTGAGGTCGACCTGAGGTCGACCTTGGAAGTGACCGTTGGCCTATTTTTATCCTCCAACGGCTAACTGGAAGTCGACCTAAGGTCGACCTTTAGGTCTTTTCCAACTCTTTTTTCTAGCTGTTGGAGCTCTTGTTATATAAGGAGGTAGGGGTTGTTGGTGTATTTCTCTTGGCTCATAAAATTCTCTAATTGCTCCCAACATTCACCTTCATTCTCCACCATCCTAAGAGTTGATAAAAACATTCAAGTTGAGTTTTAATCAAACTTCAAGGCGATTTAGGTGAACTTGGACTCAAGTTCTCAAACTCTTCATCCACTCTTCTTCTAGCTCTCAAGATTCAATCATAAGAAGAAAGAGAGAGTGATTTTTTTCTTTTTATTGTAATATTTTAGTTTTTCTTTTTTGCCTTCACTTTGTGTGTGAAGAGGGCCTCCAAATAAGGGTTGGAGGAGGTGAGTGAGTGAGCCCTCACTTAAAAGTGAGAAGGGACTCTAATGAGTAAATAGAGGAGAATTTGTATGAGCTTCCTGCCTAAACCAATGAGTGTGTTATAGTGATATCTTTCCGATCGGGGTTGGGTGGATTAGGCTCTAATTTGAGCCGAACCACATTATATCGTGTGTTCTTTGTGGATGTGATTTTCTCTTCTTATCTACACCTTTATTTGCTTTCGCTTGTATTTTGCACTAATTATTATATGAGATTTTTACATACAGGACATGAAATTTATACAAAATTACGCATTTCACCATCAATTCGTAAATATTACCACTATCACACTATATTCATTTAAATTTTACGCATTTCACATATTTCACATATTTCAAATACTTTCATTAATATTTATATTCTAATATATATTTTTATTTTGTACTGTAAACACATCAATTTTCTTACTTCAATTAAAAATTATAGTCATGTGAATTTAAATTTTGCACCCTAATTGAAAATTTTAAATAGGATAAATAAATTAAAATACATAAATTCATAAATATTTAAATTATTATTTATATAAATTAATTTATTTATAATATTTAATTAATATATTAATAATATAGTTAAGATCAAGGCCAATTTAGGAATGTGAAGTTCACCGTCAAAGAATATGGTGTGAAATATATGAAATGCGTACAATTTAAATGAATATGATGTGATAGTGGTAATATTTATAAATTTATGGTGAAATACGTAATTTCGTATAAATTTCATGTCCTGTATGTAAAAATTTCTTGTTATATTTAGTAAATTAAATTAAATTTTAATTACGTCTATTCCCCCCTCTAGACGTCATACTTGATCTTACATGTGGTATCATAGCAGAGACTTCTACTTAGGTTTAACCACCAAGAAGTAGTATTACTTCTAGAAATTCAGAAGGTCAATCTATTCATAGGCCACCATTTTTTGATGGATCAGACTTTGCATATTGAAAGATGAGGATGATTGCATTCATTCAAACTGACTTTGATATGATGATTAGTTTTAAGAAAGGATATATATCACCTAAAGATAAGGATGGATTAAAGTTAGATGAGAAAAATTGGAGTGAAAATAATAAGAAAAGATATATGTCAAACGCAAGAGGTATCACTACTTTACAATGTGCCTTAACCAAAGAAGAGATCAATAAATTCGGTCCCCAAACTAGTGCTAAAGAAATGTGGGAAAAGTTGATCGAATTACATGAGGGGACATCTGAAGTCAAGAGAGCAAAGAAAGTTCTCTACAAAAATCAATTTGATAATTTTAAGATAAGAGAAGGTGAATTTGTAGCCCAAATGCATTCTAGATTCAAAGAGATTTATCATGGGCTTGTAGGGCTAGGTGAGATTTTAAAAAATAGAGAAATTGTATGTAAGATATTAGAAGCTTTTCCTAGAACTCAATTATGGGTTGACAAAATTGATGCTATAGGAGTTTCTCAAAACCTTGACATATATAAAATTGATGAGTTGTTTAGCCATATGGAACTTCATGAAACTAGGCATGGTGGAGAGAAAGAAGTGAAGAAAGACATAGCTCTAGTAGCAGAAGAAGAAGTATCCAAGAAACATTCATCATCACCTTCACCTAAACTCTCCAAGAAAGCCCAAGTTGAGATATCTTCTTCTAGTGATAGTGATGAGGATAGTGATCCAGAAGCCAGAATTATAGCCCATATGGTTAGAAAAATGATGAGAAGAGGAAAAAATTTTAGTAAAGATGATATAAAGAAAATGATTGGGGGGGTCTAGTAGGGATAGAAATAGGAGAAATATTCAGGATTACGAGGGAAATAATCATAATAAGAACTGGAGACAAAATGCTATATGCTTTGGTTGTAAAAAGTCAGGTCACTTTCGAGATAAATGCCCAAATATTCAAAAAGAGCATGAAGGCAAGGATAAAGCCAAGAAGAAAAAGAAGGTATTGGCTGCCACTTGTGATGACTCAGTTTCATCATCTTCATCTGACAGTGATACTACTAAAAAGCATGTAGCACATTTTGCATTGATGGCCAAAACACATGATGGAAGCGATTCAGAAAAAGATCTTGAAGTAAGTGATTTTTCATTTGATGATATGCAAGATTTTATTTGTGAATTAATTGATGAGTTAAAGCTATCCAAGTCTAAGATTAAAGGGCTCCATAAAGAGTTAAATTTTCATAAACTTGAGAGAGAATTTTTAATTAACACTTTATCTTCTACGACCTCTCAAGTGACTTTAGATGAGAAATCATGTGATTTTTCTCAAGTTAAAAAATTTGAGAAAGAAAATAATGATTTAAAATCTAAAATTCAAAGCCTTGGAGGAGACCTTGAAGTATTCACTAAATGATACAAGTATTTAGATATGATGCTTGGAAACCAAAAAGTAATATACAACAAGGCCGGAATTGGATACGATTCCGCTCATGAGGAGAAGACTTATACCTCTTTGATTATGAGAAGCAGAATTAAATCTCCCATTAGAAATCCTTAGGGTCATTCATGTCTTTGAACCTATCTAAAGGACGTGCTCATAAGAAAGGATTAAAGGCATGGGTACCTAAGAATTTAGTGCCTAACTCCATTGGACCCAATTATTTTTGGGTACCAAAATCTTTAATTTTTGTTTGTAAATAGGTGTGCTTGAGGAGTAAGGTCGCCGGCAACCTATGGTATCTTGATAGTGGTTGCTCACGTCATATGACCGGTGATGCCTCAAAATTCTCCTCCATCAAATTTAAGAATAAATGTAAGATTTCTTTTGGTGATAATAGTCAAGGATCCATAGTAGGTCATGACTCAATTCTTGTAGAACCTAATTTATTTTTATCAAAGGTACTATTAATTGAAGATTTGAAACATAACCTCCTTAATAATGGCTATTTAGTAGAATTTCATTCTACGAAATGCATTATCAGAAAATGTGTACATAATTGACTTACCCATTGCTACTAACAATTCTATTAAGTGTTTGATGTCAAAGGAAGAAGAAGCTTGGTTATGACATAGGACTAATATGAAGCTTCTCTCTAAGCTCTCAAAATATAATCATATAGATGGACTTCCTAAAGTGAAATATGAAAAGAACAAATCATGTGATGCATGCCAAGAAGGTAAGCAAAACTAGATGCTCACATAAGGCCAAAGAGTTGGTAAGTTCTAATCAACCTCTTGAATTACTTCATTTAGATTTATTAGATTCGCACGGAGTAGTGTCCATTGACGGTAGTAGGTATGTTTTAGTTATTATTGATGATTATAGTAGGTTTAGTTGGACACTATTCCTTGGACGTAAAAATGATACTTTTGAAAGATTCATTATTTTTTATAAAAGAGTTGAAAATAAAAAAAATGTCAAAGTCAACCGGATTCGTAGCGATCACGGTGGTGAATTTGACAACTTTAATTTTCAAAATTTTTGCAAAATTAATGGATATTTACATGAATTTTCTAATCCTAGAACACCTCAACAAAATGGGATTATGGAAAGGAAAAATCGAGCTCTTCAAGAGGCAGCACATGCCATGATTAATGAATATTTGTTGCCTAAATACTTTTGGGCCGAAGCCATTAGTATGACATGTTATGTCCAAAATCAAGTGTACCTCAGACCTCTTTTGATGAAAACTCCATATGAACTTTGGAATGGAAAGAAACCTAAGATCCACTACTTTAGAGTATTTGGATGTAAGATTTATTCTCTAAATACCAAAGATCATTTGGACAAATTTTCACCAAAAGCAGATGAAAGAATTTTTATTGGACATTTCCTCACTAGTAAAGCTTATCGTGTCTATAATAAGCGGATACTAGAAATTGAGGAAACATCCATTATCGCATTCGATGAATCTAACTTTGTTTATCCAAGATATTACTCTGTAGATGATGACATTGAGGAGGAGGTAGCCAAGAAGCTAAATCAAGTCCAAATCCATGGGCATGTGGATGAACTAAAAAATTAAATTCAACAAAAAGGTGAAACAAGCTCATCCTACACCTATGCTCCACCTCAACCTCAAGCTTGGAAGGTACTTCCTAAACACTCTTTAGATCAAGTTTTAGGTGACTCATCCCATGGTGTGAAAACTAGGTCATCTTTTAGGCAATTAGATAGTAATTTTGCATTAATTTCTCAAATTGAGCCTAAAAATATCGATGAAGCATTGGGTGATCCAGATTGAATTATTGCCATGCAAGAGGAACTTGCTCAATTTGAACGAAATCAAGTTTGGGAATTAGTTCTAAAATCGGATGATTACCCAATTATTGATACTCGTTGGGTTTATAAGAACAAATTAGATGAAAATGGGATCGTGGTTAGAAATAAGGCTAGACTTGTGGCCCAAGATTTTAACCAAATTGAAGGTCTTGACTATGATGAGACGTATGCTCCCGTAGCTCGTCTCGAGTCGATTCGCATTCTTTTGGGATTTGTCGCACATTGTGATTTTAAATTATATCAAATGGATGTGAAAAGTGCTTTTTTGAATGATTTTATTAAAGAACTTATTTTTGTTAAACAACCACCAGGTTTTTGAGAATATTAATTTTTCTGATCATATTTTTAAACTAAAGAAAGCACTTTATGGATTAAAACAAGCTCCTAGAGCTTGGTATGAGAGGCTTTCGACTTTTTTGGTATCTAGAGGCTTTAATTATGGTACAATAGACCCCACATTATTTAATAAAAATATAGATAATGATATTTTTATTACACAAATTTATGTAGATGATATAATTTTTGGTTTCACTAATAAAATTTTCTTGAATGAGTTTACCACTTTTATGGAGAGTGAGTTTGAAATGAGTCTTGTAGGTGAGTTTACATTCTTCTTGGGATTACAAGTCAAGCAAACTAAAGAAGGTATCTACATCTCCCAAGAAAAATATGCCAAAAAACTAGTGAAAAAATTTAGCATGGAAAAATCAAATGAGATAGCTACTCCAATGGCAACAAATATAAAGCTTGACAGCGATGAAGGAGGTAAGTGCGTTGACCAAAAATTATATAGAAGCATGATAGGGAGTTTGCTCTATTTGACTGCTAGTAGACTCGATATTATGTTTTCTGTTTATCTATGTGCTAGATTTCAATCAAATCCAAAAGACTCACATTTAGTTGCCGTTAAACAAATTTTGAGGTATCTTAAGGGTACACTTAATGTAGGCTTATGGTATACTAGAACAAGCACATTTGATTTGATTGGATATACTGACTCATATTACGCAGAATGTAAATTAGATAGAAAAAGTACTAGCGGAGATTGTCAATTTCTTGGTTCCTCCCTTGTAAGTTGGTATAGTAGGAAATAAAATTGTGTAGCACTGTCATCTACTGAGGCTGAATATATTGCAGCTGATAGTTGCGTAGCCCAACTCTTATGGATAATGCACACCTTAGAGGACTATGACTTGAACTATAAGAATGTATTAGTTCTATGTAATAATATTAGTATAATAAACTTGACCAAAAATTTCATAAATCACTCTAGAACCAAGCACATTGAAGTGAAACATCACTTCATTAGAGATTGTTGGATCTAAAGCTAATTTAGCTGATATCTTCACCAAATCTCTCGTGGAAAATGAATTTACAAATTTAAGGAGAGAATTAAGAATGTGCACAATAGGACACTAGTTTAATCACTTAAACTAACCTATATCAAACCATAGCAATTATTGAGCCCTACACATGCTTTATATACACAATGCTTGATCATGGAATGCTTTATATACTTTTAAATAATATTATTGAGTTGTGTATAATTTAATATTATTTTTATCATTAAATAATAATGTAGCTCAATTATTATTTAATTTGTACTGCAAATAGCTAAATTACTTTGACACCAAGTGCTTAGAATCTTTAGCGCCTTATAATTTTGATACAAAAAATCACATGAGCATGTTCGTTTCGATAATTTTTTTTTAAAAAAAATTAAGGGATTAGATGGCTTGATTAAAATTGAGATTTTTTTGGGGCAAATCAACCTATAGGATCAAAATCTCCATTTAATTTTATTTTGAGCTGAATTTTTTTTTCTCTTAGGGAATGATAAATGTGTCTGCAAATCTTCAAATTTTTGATTTTTATTTCAAATATTTTTTATGAAATTTCAAATTTCCCACCTGACCTTGTCGGTAGATCTCCTTTTTATGCCATTTTATTTCCCTTCCTTTTCTTTTTAATGATTGGCAAAGGGGGAGAAGATATACGTTTAAGTTATAGAAGTTATTAATTTTCTTTAAACTTTTAAAGTTATAATTTTTTTGGAATGATATGAAAATATTTAGCCCTTGATATATTCATGTGTAGATGCTCTGCGATTTGTATATTCATGCTCTGTGATGTATATGTAAACATTCAGTCTTTGATGCATGAATGTGTATCTTATTTATGAGCATTATTACTGTGTATATCTCTTATATTGTATCTTACTCGTTTTGCTTTTTTAAGTCCATTTTTTAGGGGAAATTCTGCCGAAATATTTTTGTAAATTATTGAGCTAAATTCCACTCAAAAGGAATGTTAATCAATATCCATTTTGAGGGGGGAGTTTCTTTTTACAATATTATTCTTTTATATGATATCTTTTTCTTTAACTTAAACAAATTACCAAACATCAAAAAAGGGGAGATTGTTGGTTCCTCTCTTGTGGTAATATTGTGATTTTGATGTTTAACAATATGTTTAAGTTAATTTGTACTAACATAATTATTTAGTATTCTTAATCTCAGGCAAGGTTTTAAAAACCGAACCGGACCGGCCGGTTCAACCGGTCGAACCGTGAACCGGTCAACCAACCGGTCCGGTTTAATTTCATAACCGGATCCGCTTAAAACCGGCCAGAACCGATCTAAACCGCGGTTGAACCGGTCAACCGGTGAACCGGTACGGTTGGACCGATTGAGCTTAAAATTTAAAAAAAAAAACTTTCCTGAACTTTAGATCCCTAACTCAGCCTCCGTTCTGCGGCCTCTACTCTCGCGACAGCCACGAACTCTCGATTTCTCTTGTCTCGCACTCTCCTCTCCAGCCCCATCCTTTCAAAATCATTTAGTATTTTAGTATTTTAGTGATATGAAATGATGAAATGATTTAATATTTTAATATTAATAAAGCATATATTTGTTCAGATCTTTTAATGATGTACTAATTATTATACTCAATTTGTGATTTGCGAATATTTTGTTGGGTTATTGTTATTTTGATTTGCTTGAAATTATTTTTTGGGTTATTGACATAAACTATTATTTGTTAAATTTAATTATTAAATATTCATTTTATGTCTAATTAATATGTTGATGTGTGAATAATATATATCTTAACTGTGTTTAGGTTATATTTTTTTAGATTTTTTAATTTTTACTTCATCCCGGTTCGACCCCGGTTCGACCCCGGTTCGACCATTGAACCTTGAACCTTTCAGTCTACCGATTCTGAAGCCGGTCCGATTTTCAAAACCTTGATCTCAGGTTTATTAAAGTTACATCTCAATTATATACTAAAATTGAGATCTAATTAAGTTGGAGAGAAATGTTTGAGCATTGAAGATTAAGTGAAGCAAATTGTATTATTGTCCTTTTTATTCTATTTGAGAGTAAAATTATTGTGAGGTTGATCTTGATTGCTAGAATAGCCTGCATATGAGTTTGAGCACTTAGAATCTCTACGAGTTAACTAGATAATCTTAAAAGATTAAATTCTCCTAATTATGTGACCTAGTAGTGGTAAGATTATTCTAGATGTTTTCTTTTGGTTGTGATAGCTCCAGAGCAGCTTTAGGATAGTTGAAGGGTGACCTTAAGTAGTGAGGTCGACCCGAGATCGACCTTCAGCAGCGACCCTCAAAAGAAACTTTAGTCATCTTGGGAGATTTTTTTAGGTCGACCTTCAGCAGCGACCCTCAACAAAAACTTTGATCATCTTGGAGGATTTTTCCAGGTCGACCTGGAGGCGACCTCAGTGGTGAGGTCGACTTGGAAGTGACCGTTGGCCTATTTTTATCCTCCAACGGCTAGCTGGAAGTCAACCTCACCAGGTCTTTTCCAGCTCCTTTTTCTAGCCGTTGGAGCTCTTGTTATATAAGGAGATAGGGGTTGTTGGTGCATTTCTCTTGACAAATAAAATTCTCTAATTGCTCCCAACATTCACCTTCATTCTCCACCATCTTAAAAGGGTAAAAACATTCAAGTTGAGTTTTAATCAAGCTTCAAGGCGATTTAGGTGAACTTGGACTCAAGTGCTCAAACTCTTCATCCACTCTTCTTCTAGCTCTCAAGATTCAATCATAAGAAGAAAGAGAGTGATTTTTTTTTTTATTGTAATATTTTAGTTTTTCTTTTCTGCCTTCACTTTGTCTGTGAAGAGGGCCTCCAAATAAGAGTTGAAGGAGGTGAGTGAGTGAGCCCTCACTTAAAAGTGAGGAAGGACTCTAATGAGTGGATAGAGGAGAATTTGTATGAGTTTCTCCGCCTAAACCAAAGAGTGTATTATAGTGATATCTTTTCGATCGGGGTTAGGTGGATTAGGCTCTAATTTAAGCCGAACCACGTTATATCGTGTGTTCTTTGTGGATGTGATTTTTTCTTCTTGTCTGCACCTATATTTGCTTCCGCTTATATTTTGCTCTAACTGTTATATTTAGTAAATTAAATTAAATTTTAATTACGTCTATTCAACCCCTCTAGACGTCATACTTGATCCTACAAAAAAATAACAGCACATTATTTATCAAAAAAATAACAGCCAGTCACATATAGAAATATAAGAATAGAGTGCGCAACCAAAGCACGAGCTTAATTTAAGAAATCAAGCACAACGTAAAAAAATAACATTTTACAGCAAAGTGAGATTAAAAACTGAAAGTTTTAGATTTATGTATTATAGTAAAGTCTCATATAAAAATAAAGAGGTTTTGATTAAGTTCAAATTCGATTTATAGTGTAGCATATTAATTTAATTAAAAGAAAAGGATCAACACACAGAAGACATAAGAGATTTATGGTGGTTCGGCCTCTTACCTAATCCACTCTTCATGTATCTCGAATAACTTTTTACAGGAACTAAAGCCAAGCAAACCTACACTCTCACAGCTTTTTACAAGAACTAAAGCCGAGCAAACCTACAAACCTTCTCCAAGGAAAAAGAAATAGGGATGATAGATTTTGGTAGACTAGCTAGCTTAGGTTTCAATGCATATATAAGAGAATATTATAATGAGACACTTTATGAATATGCAAACTTGCCAAGAAAATGCTCGAGTAAATCTGAAAACAATCATGCAAATGAAAACAATGAGCAAGATAAAGTTTTGGAGCACAAAGATAATATCACAATGAATGTTATCGCAAGAAAATAAAAACTCGCTTAATATCCAAGGGCTTCAAAAGTTTTCAGTAAATAGAATTAGGAAAATCAAAGAACCAAGGTAGATCAAAACACAAAAACGGGCTGTAGGAAGAAAGTGAAAGCCTAAAACAAAAGTAGAGATTGAGCTTCTTAAAGAACACCACAAACTTCTTTCTTTGAGTCCTCCTTGAGTATTTGCAAGAGTAAGCTTTTAGGAGCATAGACGTTGAAAGCTTGAAAGAGAGAAGAGTGTGCACCAACAGCAGCAAGTAAAAAACCGGAGAATCAGTTTTGTTTTTGAATAAAAACAACTGCAAATTTTATTTGACAGAAAGGAGAATTGCTTAGGTTTGAGGTAATCTAATGGTAACAACCCAGCCAACTGTTGGACAACAACAACAAGAAGTGGAAAGAGCTTAAACAAATATAAGAAAATAAAATAAAATAAGTTATTTGCTATTAGCTTTCAAGGGATTGCATTTCCAATGAATGTGAGCCATCACGATGTGTAAATCAGGCCACATAAAAAATTTTCAGCAAGTAATGAGGCCATAAAGTAGTACTCATAAAAAGCTCTCAAGTGACATTATTTTATCTAATAGTATATTTGGGATAAAATATAAATAATATTATAATGGTGGCAATAAAGAACAAAACAAGATGAGGTGGCTAACTAGGCTTCTTAATAATAACAAAAATAAGATGACAAGAGCTTCTTGGTAATGGCAAATTGCGTAAGAAAGGAAACAATCCATATCATTTGATATAAAAAATAAGGAGAACTAAAAAGCAATTTTCATTCAAATTTCAAGTTGAAAAATTTTTTTTAGCTAAATGGTGGGAAATCAAATAGCAAAAGCTAAGTTTAATCTCCATCCAAATTAATAGTAGGTAATTAGTTTTGAGTTAAGTTACAAACTCTATTCAAATCACTTAAATACAAGTGATAGGATGAGTAAGCTACACTTTTAAATTAAATTACCTATAATAAAGTTAGTACACAATTAAAATATACTGTTAAAAACCAAGGATTTTCTTACTTAGAAAACCAAAAGAAAAAATACGAGTTGACAAATATGTATATGCTAACATGAATATTCTAAAAAATAATATAAAAGAGAATTCCAATGTGATCTAACTTTTTTTGGAATTCATTTGAAACTTAATCCTTAATTGAGATAATATTATCTTGTTAGTACACTGAACAAAAAGATTAGTCAATAATGACTACATTAATTGTGATGATTAAAATCAAGGGGTTCAATAATAGCAATTTGCTGGTGGATGCTGAGTTTCCTGTTTCGATTAGGCTTATCTTGATTGAGTTCAAAATGAAATAATCACTAATTGATTTAATAGTTTAATATATTGACTTAAATTACATAAATCCATTCAGGTCAAACAAATTAGACAGGTCAAGTGGGTCAAAATAGTTCAATACAGGTCAAACAAGTCAACTCGAGTTAAACAAGCCAACTCAAGTCAAACGGATTAACATGGTCAAACGGGTCAACTCACATCAAATAAGTCAAATGGGTCAACTCAAGTAAAATGAGGCGACAAAGGTTAAATAGGTCAACATGAGTTAAGCGGGTTAATACGAGTTAAATAGGTTAACATGTCTTAAATAGGTCAATCACAAGTTATCTCAAATTAAGCTAACTAAATTGAGTCAATAAGAGAAATTACTAAATATAATTTAAATTTAATGGGGCCATAATACTTATCTCTTCTAACAGAATCTCATTACTGAAAAAAAAAAAGAGGAGAAATAGCTCAAGATAAACTAGGGTATTTAGGAGAGGAAAAAAAATATAGGAGGAGAGTTAAAGGTATGGTTTCTTTTGAAAAATTTGGGGCATATTTATAAAAAAGTGAATTTAATAGGATAGGATCCATTAGTAGTTACGAAGGTGGCAGGTGGAAGAAAAGTAGAGGAAAACTTCCTATTTAATATGACTAGTGGGAGGAAGAGGCAAGAAAGTTTTATATATTTTTTTTTTATTAAAACAGGAGCTGCAGATATTTATTTTTAATGCAATAATTATTCTAAAATTTTTAAGATATAGATGTACATATATTAGATCAAGAAAAAATATATAAATATTAATAAATATTTTTTAAGTGAGTTATTATATCATTCCTCACTTAAGAAATTTAAGTTCTAAATTTACCTGAACTAATATGGATATTTATTTTCATTAATTCTTTCATCTCCTAAGTGACCTCTTCTATCTTATGATTTCTCCACAAAACCTTCGTAATTGGAATAGTGCAATTTCGGAGCATCTTCTCTTTTTGATCTAAAATTTTAAGAGACTTCTCCTTACATGATAGATTAGGTTGTAGATTTAGCAGCTCATATTTCAGTATGTGATCCAGATCAGCTATATACTTTCTAAATAATAAGATATGAAAGACACTGTGGATTTCTGCTAACTCTGAAGGTAATGTGAGCTCATATGCTGACGTTCCAATCTGTTGAATGATTTCAAAGGGACAATGTACTTTTGTTTAAGTTTGCTCTTGATACCAAACCAATAGATACCTTTCTTTGGTAAAACTTTCAGAAACATGTGCTCGCTAGGTTAGAAGCAAATATCTCATCTTATTGAGTCAACATGGGCCTTTTGTTGACTCTAGATTGCTAGAAGTCGTTCTCGAATTATCTTGATCTTTTACAAGGTGACCTCAAATTAGACTGGCTGTGCATTTTGTTTTAACGTTATTGCAGAACTATTGGTAAAATCAATCTCTCAGGATTAAATAAAATATTTTTTTGACTAAATGTGCACGCCATATGTTCATTTTTGATCTACTGAGAACAAAACCGTTAAATTCTAAAGTATTCTAAAGTATTTCTCCAAGGCTCGAGTTTTGCTTTGGCATTCTCTTTAATTTTATCAATAAGAATAATATCTGTAAAGATCATACATCAAAACACCTCATCTTGAATATGTCTAATCAAAAATTTCATAATCAAAACAAAAAATACTAACTTAAAGCTAAGCCTTGATGTAATGCAATTGTAGACAACTCAACAACAATTATATAAAAATTATGCATAAAAAAACTAAATAATAAACAGCACATTTTGTAGACATTAATGCTGAAATAATGAGATCTACTATATCTTAACGCTACAAATAACATCAATCAAACTCATTAACGTGCCTCTAGTAAATGAGCTTTAAATGAGGATTTACACTATTTTCATATGCATTCTTTAGTAACAGAAATGAGCTAAATATTAACACATTCAATCTCATCCAATTAAACCTCAAGCTATCAAAATTATATTCATTAAATCTGGAGAACAAACATTAATCTAAACCATATTGAGCCGAGCATCAAATAACTAGTTAGAAACCCAGTTGATTTACAGCCCAATGTAAAATCATTTATATCAAGCAATTCAATATATATATTACCGCATGAACATTCCTCATCTGATCAATGACGCTAAATATGATAATTTAACTCAAAAATCAACAAATCTATTACCTTCTAATGAAATTGAATCATAATAAACAAAATCGATTTCAAATCAAGACGGACATGCTCATACTCGACAGACTGCCAAGGCATTTGCTTAAGCAAGGTACATACAGAAAACAGGTGAGCACTTCTATGCACATATAGTTAAAGCAGCACTCACCGATCCTTCTCAGTTACAAATATTCAATCAGGTGCCCAAAAATATCACTGGAGCATTTAGACATGAAAATCTGCAAAAAATACATATTGCATTCAAGTTTAAAAAATTATAGTGAAAATTTTACTGTACACCAAACCCTAAATCCTAAAAACTTAACATTAAACCTTAAGCCCCAAAAGAAAGACCGAAGAAACTGAAATTTTAGTACTTGCTGATCAAAGCATTTACATATTCATTCTAGTGAATCATACATAAATAGGGTAAAATCTATGGGGGATGCGTCAGTAATTATTTCATAACTTGTTTTGTGAACACTAGTGTAAAATATGAAATTTTTATAGAATTCTGCATCCTGAATGTTAATCCCTAAAAATCATTTATTTAAGGGGGCGTTTGATTCAATGTAATCTTACTATTATGTCATAGTATTTAGAGAAAATAATTGTTTGGTTTAATAACATGTATATAAAATCTTTTAAAAAACTATGAAATTATCACTCAAAAGATGATGTCTAGATAACATAATATAACACCAAAGTAATATTAAACCAAACGCTCCGCCTCCTAATCAACTATTGAGTTGTCCTCAACTTCTCATTGTGGCATCTATTCATATAAAGACTGTGATGAATATTCAAAAATAACATTTTCAATATAACTTAAGGCCAACAGAATCAAAATGAGGAATTTTCCTGTAAGAATGGACCATATCCCAATAAGATGAAATATTTCGAAATCTTAACCACAAACTTACCCTAATCATCTTCTTCCTCATTCTGACTGTCTCTGCCATTGGCCCCGGCTTCCTCATCACTTCCAGCAGAGTCTCTGTATTGATCTGGGCTCGAATTATGAGCTCTTTCAGTGGCCTCCTCCTCGTCAGATTCCAACCAAGCCATTCTTTTCTTCATTATTGTGGATAGCCCCTGTTGAGAAGAAAGGCAAAAACAGCCATTCAACAAGTTAGACATCAGATGTCTAGACTACAGTATAACCTTTAGCAATTGTAGAATCCGATATCTGCAGTTGACAAAAAAATTTTAACAGGGGATGGACGGTTGTGATCGCATGCAAGGGAGATGAGACCATGCTACACAACAGCGTAGTCAAATAGAGATCTAGGGAACCAATGATTTACGTGAAAAAATTTTAGGAAAAAGGAAAATCAATGAATATCCAGGGCCAGAGAAATGTTACCAGTAAAAGAGAAATTTCATGGAGGGAGTACATGCGCTTGTCCCATTTTACAGAGTAATAGTTAATAATGACAACTAGCATCCATACCAATCAATCGATAGTTCGTCCGTTTAGATTGGCAGTTCCACAACTTACAGGTCATGACAACATGGACTACACGTAAACATCTTCAAGCATTTATGAATGGGAGACCAGTCTAACAGAAGTTGGGCTGCAATTGATGCCTTGGGTAGTGCCATGCTGACAGGTTGGCTATCCGTTCAGATGGAAGTCAATTATTAGAGAAAAGGCCAATTGGCTAAGACTGACTATTTGATCCATGCGCATATCTCGGAATGCGATAACATGGAGCGGATATGTTGCAACCGGATCTTTGAAGCATCTCATGTTGAGGTGACATTTGTCAAGAGAACTTCGACAGGGCCAAATCTGTTGAGGACAGCTACGTTGGGACACTTCCCGTCATGATTGGACATGCCGGGTTGCTTCAATTGGTGGTTGGATGCTGAAGAACCAGGGGTTTGACTGTGGCCATAGGGATGCTTCAGTTGAAAGTGGCATGTCGTCAAGCACGTCGGCATCCTTGGGGGTTTGAACAGTCCAGAGCGGAAGGAAGGGTAGGGCTTACCTGAACTTGATTGTTGCCAACGCTGCCACATGGATGGTTGAGAATAACCTGATAGCTTCAATTCTATACAAGTATATCTTGAGAAGTTTGTACAGGCAACATATACAAATGAGTATTTAATAATATGGTAGATTGATTATTGAGACCAGAGAGTAGTTCATCATTGTGTTTTGGTCCAAGCAATTTAAAACATTACACTTAAGTTCCAGATGCATAACTTATTAACCTGAAAGGTCCTTCCTCTCATTTTATCATTAGATCACAAACTATATTACACTATTACCCTTCTTATATTTTAGAAAGTGTAAACAAAAACTAAATTAAATAAAAATTATACAAATCCAACATCATGATTTGTTATTATTTCTAGTTATTTTATTATTTAATTTATATTTTAAAATAAGTTTAAATAATAATACAGGTAATCATGGCAATTTTACAAGAAACTTGAAAAAAACTGGACAGAAAGACCTATTAGATTAATAAGTTATACGACATCTAAGTACAATATTTCAAAAACCACCAACCAAAGTGCAATGATCACCTAATCTAAGGGAGATAGAAGCAATTTACCCATATTAAGAAGCTTATTAAAAGACGACTTTGTCATGAATACAAAAAGTCTTTTGGAAAGTTTTTTTTGAGAGTTGAATCTTAAAAAACCAATCACCCTTTTGACAAAATGATAAGAAAATAAGAATAAGCCTAACAAATACTTATAAGTGTTTATAATTTGAGGTGTTAATGAGCACCATCAAGGCAAGAAAATTGAGACAAAGGTCGTAAGAATTTTTTTCCAAAATTATACACTAAGATATGGCGTCGTTACGGAGATGTTGGGTAGCATTCCATTTGAGATAAGATAATAAGAAAATTGGCTGAAGCAGCTTGTTTAGTGTGCAAAAAGGGAATAAAATGTACATCAAAGGACGAGAAAATATTGTTCAAAAGAAATAGGATAACTTCAAAGTATCCCGCACATTTAAAAAAATTCAAAAGAACTATAGACCAAACACCAGACAAATATTGAAAAATAATATTGACTAAAAATTATTCATGCAAAGTTAACGAGTTGGGATATTAGAACAATAATAGATCTAGCAATACATTAAATAGCATTTAGTGACCATTTTTGTGAGGGCATCTTGCTTACTGATGCTGGGAGATGTGTCAAGTGAAGTGTCAGGTGAAGTGTCGCTGGGAGATGTGTCACAAAGATTTGCTGACAGATTAAAAATATTGTCATTGTATGGTAACAATGATACTAAAAACGTAAGTAGTTAATATTGAGACAAATGCAGCCTCCAAAGATGAGATTACTGGAAACCTTTGACACTTTGAAATCTGAGATGCTCTAAGCAAACATATGATGGGATTATGGCTAGCATTCACTAGGTTAGTAATTCTTGATACTGCTGCTAAAAAGGATTAAGAATTTAATTAAGAAAACATATAAAAGAAACAAAAAATGGTTAGACAAAGTTAATAAAGCTGATGGGACTACTAACGAACTCTCAAAGAAGAAATTTTACAGTACCTGTTCATCTTCATCATCAGAGTCTTCAAGACCGGCAGCAGCCAGATGGTTGTGCGCTCTTTCCACATCTTCATCTTCACTATTTATCTGCTTAACATCTTCTTCCTCCATTTCTTCATACTCATCTTCCATATTTGCTCCTTCACGTTCATAATAATTACTCTTATCCTTCCTACGCCTTTTGCCACCTTTCCTTTTCCTCTTTCCGCCACTTCCACCATCTTCATCGTCATAATGTGACCTGTCTTTACGCTTTCCACCAGGGGTATTGTTGGAAATCTTCCATTGCTCCTAAAAGAGAGAAACATGTAATGTAGAATGCATCAATAAATATAGTTAATTGGACCAATCATATTCATATCAAACTGTGGAGTAATGTTTATAAAACAAAAAAAAAAAGGTGGAGTAATGGCTGAATAAAGTATTCAAGGATTTGGTCAACCTAAAGATCTAAAAGATCATATACTAGAATCACAAGATAAACAGTAAACTAATTGCCAAAACAACAAAGCATCTTTGAAGTTCAATTTACGATCACCTAAGAAATATATAAATGGCAACAATGGCTGAAACAAAACCTTTGAGAAAATTTAGGGCTAAATTAATACAAAAGATGAACCTCTTTCAAGACTAAGATGCCTCCAACATCGGCAGCAAAAGGGCAAGTAGAATCCATCTCACGCTCAGTTCGAGTCCTTAATGAATACCAATTAACCAACTATGACTAAGTCTGATATGGATTTTAGAAGGACAATGAATAGAATTAGGACTCTGACCAAGTCTGATGTGGATGCTGCCAGTGCTTCTGCTGGCAATGTTGGAGGTATTTTCTACCTTAAGAAGTTCATCCTTTAAATTGTGGTTTTAAATCTAGTAGTGTGGTGTAGTTAGTGGAGTAGGAGTGGGCGGTCAGATTGACAAGTGTTGTCAACATATGGCAACATCGAATGACAATAATGAAGGTGGTTGCAACACCATGAGGTTCACTATGGAACACTCGGGTGAGCGCTGAGCTGTGAAGAACTAAAGCTTTGACGTCAACTGATATAAGAAAACAAAATTAGTTATAAAAATTATATGGTAAATTTTTATATAAATATAAAACCAGGAAGATTGAAGAAGATTATCAAATATATGAATGATAATCTATTGAAACAAAATGATTAATGGATTGTTGCACAGTGGAAAATAGGGGCTTCTCTGCATACAAGTACACCAAGTAACTAAACAAAAATTCTGCGGATTCAGTGTAATAGGTAGTAACATGCATCAAGATCACAATATAGCATCACCAATTAAGGACTTCAACAGTATTATCAGCATCTAAACCATCTAGCACACATTAAGGCATTGGAGGCCAATACCATCAAATTCTAAAACCTATAAATTAATATATGCATTAAACTTCTCAATGATTGAAGTTTCCAACCTTTATGCGTTCAAAATGCTCCTCTTGTTGCATTACTCTTTTCAGCTCATCTTCTTGCTTTCTTCGTTCCAACTGTTTTTAAAATATTAGTCAGCTTCTTTTCCATTTTTCATTTCTATTGAAAGCTGTAATTAATGCTAGAAATAAAAAGTTCTTTCAATTTTATTTGCCTGGTATTTCCTTTGCTCCTCAGCTTTCCTTCGAGCTTCCTCTGCCAAGGACACCTGACGAGCAACTTCTAATTTCTGTCGGTTCTGTTGTTCTTCTCGCACAGCTGCCTCACAATGAACTTTGGCAGCATCAAGCAAATGTTTGCAATACTCTACATGGGTTTCTATCTTCTTCTCGTCAAATCCATGAGAATGGCCAGAAGCTGCAGACAACTGACTAAACACACGTACTGCATTTTTCAATTCCGTTACTGTAGCACGCACCTAAAATTTATAACAGCAAGAAATAATTTAAAAATATAAAAGGATATAAAAAAACTTCAAAATAAAATACTACATTTTAGTCATTGCATAGCATTGGAATCACAAGTGGCTATTGGGACTTAAGTCAATGACTAATGAAGTACATAGGAAAACTGATCCACAAGCTAGTTTACAAGATGCAGCGCACTTTATTTATTGATTGACCTTTTTTTGTCCTTAAATGTACAACTGAAATAGTATTTTTTCAAGAAACGTTTTACTGAAGATGGAGGAAAAATTGTCATGGTTCCTATTTGGGGAACGTAAAACGACCATACAATACACCCACACCCACACGCATAACTCCTCAAGACTTTGATTGATTCTATCATAGAAGTCCATGCCCCATCCCTCAACAAAACTTGCAACTTTTCATCATATGATGCTCTCCAACAAGAAGCTTTCCCAAAATCTCAAATGGGAGCTGAGTTGGAATTCAAATTATTCAAAGGTTTTTTGTGGTTCTGAAAGATTTGATTTAAAGAGAATCAAACAATATGACCAAATAAGCAAGGAGAAAAGAGTAGGGATAAATTTCTATGCAATTCTATTGATTTCTTCTTCTCAATCTCAATTCTTTGCCTCTATTTCATGGGACTAAACTAACAAGTAGCAAAGAAAAAGAGAGAAAACTTCTACACATTTCTTTCAATTTCTTATTCTAAATCTCAATTCTTCGCTTCGGTGTCTAGTTCCATTTTTCTACCGTTTTCTTTGCTTTCCGCCTACAATAGACTTTCTAATTATTACTCTTTAGATATACATTAACAGATATACATTAAGTTTTTTGTAGATTCATTGACCAACTAGTATTTATCCTTACTCATACTTCAGTTAGAAATAGGATCAAAGTAACTCAAAGTGGACTCAAACATGATCGTCTTCCAATTGAGTAGGCTCAACTTGAAAATAGATTGAGAACGAGTTGATAAGTATATATTACCTAGGTTAATTGTATTCCCTCTCCTATACACATTATATGTATATGTATATGTATATAATACACACACACACACACACACACACATATATATATATGAGAATCTTATATTAATGAATTACGTCTTATTGGATAACTAGCACAGACATGGCATTGGAGCCTGGGCGAGTCCACCTTACACAAGCCCACCCTCCTCCCAGCCTACTCCCCCACAAAAAAAGGCTACTGAGGGATCTCTCAAGACAAGAGTTGGCAAAGTAGCTCAAAGCTATTGAGCAGAACTAATTTGTATTTGTCTTGCATGTACCAAACATTGGTTGGATTCACTCATGCATGTGTTTGTGCGTGGTTTAAACCACAAAGAATGATTATTGACATGGATTGTGTTATTGAATGACATGCATATTATTCCACCTCTCCTTCACTTCGAGGTTATGACAAGGGATTCATGCAGAGTTGCATTTGCTCACTGCTAAATTGTTGATTTTTGAATTCTGATCAAAGTAGCAAAGCATGGAGTATAAGATTGGATCTGATTAGTATATCGTTTCATTTAGATTATCAATTAGATTTCTAGCAATTAACTTATTTATTGCTGCATTATTAGATAACAAAAATTATATACTACTTCGTATTCAAAGCATTTCCTCATCATTATATACCAGCACAAACATAGTACCAAAGTCTGAGACAATCCACTTTATAGGAGCCCTCTCTAATCCCACACAAAAAAGCCTACCAAGGGATCTCTCAAGATAAGGATTGGCAAAATAGCTTGAAGCTTGAGACTTGCTTGAGTTTGGGCTCAAGCCAAAATTGACAGGACTTCAAGTTGAGTTCCCAGCCAGTTTTCCAACTCATATTGTGCTTCAAGGCATTCAAGCTTGGGTTAGGCTGCTAAAATTCAGATTGAGATAGCTCGAATAAGTAAAATAAATTGCTTAAATAAATTAGATTATCCTTCCTAACTCACCCAAGCTCAAGCTCTACCACAAAACATTGTGTAACTTTTCTAAGTCATCAGATTAAATCAAAGTTAAAAATCCATCAAAATAAATTACAAAGAGTGATCAAGATTGACCATAGAATCAATCTACGACTGGGATAAGTTGAACTAAAGTATTTTCATTTAAGGCAATGTAGAATTTCCATTGCTCCATTTATTTTTAGGACATTAATCTTTGACATGTATACACTCTATTATGCACTACTTTTATTCTAACAAAATGACTAGCCAGGTCAAGAATACTAACGAAGTTTGGAAAGGAAAGTGGAATGAGCTCATATAGTATATATCATTTTATTGATCCTACATCAGAAATGATGCTTTTAGATATCTAAGTTTTTATTAGGTATTCATCCATTTTGACAATATGTCTAGTCTCAATTGATAGCTAACAATTTCACACTAAATGTTACTATTGCACTATCAAGGTTACTTCGAGCTACTAGGCTACATTTTGCTTCTCATCCTACTACTGATTAGCCTTATTATTGGGACTGAGGGGGTCATGGCAGTCATCCTCTCAATGAACCTAACAGAGGTGAAAGATATGGACGAAATTCATTTCCTCCTTATCTTCATTCCAGCCACACTAATGATGTGGTTTTACAAGGTTTACATTATTGTCACCGTTACATCTTCACCCTCATGCATAACTATCTAGCTTTCACCACACGATATTTAGTAGTAATGAACTAATTTGTATTATGTTATCTTTAGTGTTTTATTCATTTGTGTTCATGTTGTTTGTGTGGAGTTATGGCGTATGGAAGAACATATTTATTCATTACATACCAATGTGACAATAAATATTTGTGCTATAAGAAGCTATATGACGTGGACAAATGTACATGTAAGAAGGTATTAAAATACACAAGGTCAGAACATGCATTAGAAGGTCTGTTCAAGATCGACCAGCCCAGACAAAAAGAAACAAGGCGCATCAAAAATTACACTAATCGGACATTCCGTTTCAACAAATGATTCGTTTGATTACACACAAAAGTTGTTCTAGCGACCTTTGGTAGCAAACAAACTGGAAACTGGCCGATTGATCCATTCCATCAACCACATCCCATAATCAAAGCCGTTGATTTCTCTAATGAATGGTTGATGATACACATGCCCTTGGCATGTAACACCTATAAAATGTAGGACAGAAGACCGGGAACATAGTTGATGGGGTTTTCTTTGAGATTTGACTTTTGTACAGTTGAAGATTGTTGAGAGGTTAAAGAACCAGGGAGGTTTTGGGCCAACATTTGGGCTAAAACAGTTAGTAGAGATATAGTGGTCAAAGTTCCTACCATATCACTCTATATGTTTTTGAAGATACCTCACACCAAAATCCCATTATATTAAGGGATCATTAGTTCCCAGAGATATCTTTGTATTTGTTGTTTGTTGCTAGAATCATTGTATGATATTCACTAAACTTTGTGAAAATGGTCAGTTGGTTTCATTACATGCTCTTACTGTTCTAAATTGCATGATATTCACTAAACTTATTGCTTCATTTTACCAAGGTTTTAGGTGAATAAGTTAAGATTTATGCTTGTCTTAATTCCAAGCACGATGATCTTCATCCCTGGCTTATTTTGAGTGTATTGCACGGGGTGAACTTTACTTTTGAGTACTGAGAGTGTTTGATTGCTCACTTCATAGCATACAAGATAATAAAGGTATAGACTTAACGTAGAGAAGATCATAGGGCTACAGAAACCATTATTCCCTCGTCGAGATAGTTCAAGGGAAGTTCAAATGATGTAGCTTTGAATGGCCAGATGAATTCACAAACTAAATATCACCAACTAATCATTCTCTGGATCCCTACTGCAGAATTTGGTTAGCCACCTAAAGCACGACATTCTACTGTTGCACCATCTAATCTTGACAATACTACTACTATTTCCTCTAGTTTTGCTAACATATAGGATAATAGACTGTAATCATTTGCTCCAATACTCTTAGGCCCTGTTTGGTTGGAGGCCATCTTGGCCATGATCATGGCCAAAATAGCCTTCAATTATTTTATTAAATAATTTTTTTATTTTTCATCTTTAATACATAAATTTTAATACAAAAAATTCACTTTATATTATATTTATACAATTTTTAACACATTATACTTAATTTTTTTTTATTATTTTTTTTAATAAAATGGTTGGAGGCCATTTTGGCCATGGCCTGGCCTCCAACCAAACAGGGCCTTAATCATCTCCATCAAACATGTGTATAGTTTCCTTTTAAGGTCTAATACAGCAACTAGTCCTTGTACATCCTAGGACTTAGATTAAGAAGATTCCTCCCACCTTTCTGGTAACCCTTCATTACCTTGTCTTCATTACCTTATCTTCATTACCACTGGTCATCTTAGCAGATGACTCTCTTTCTAAACTCTATAAAAATAGATCTCTCTGTTCCACATTTTCTTCATCCCTTCATGATGTACTTTAAGTTCCATAATTTCCATTAATTATTCATTGCGTCTGGATATCAACATGAAGGGATGATTGGCGGTGGTGATGAAGCTGATGACATACATTGTTGATCATGTGAGAAAAGCACTATCTTCGTTCTAGGTATTTGCTACTTTGCCATATTGCTAGGATTGGTTAGAACATCTTTCCTCATGTACTGTAAAAGATTCTATTTGAGTTAGTTCATTCAACTTAATTGAGTTTTAGATATTTTATTACCTTCAATGATGATCATACTCGAGTTACATGGTCATATTTATTAAAGACTCAATCCAAAGTATTCTCTATATTTTGAACTTTTAATTATTAAGTGCATTTTTCCACCTCCATTAAAACTCTTCATATTGACAATGCATCGGAGTACACACACTCTGATTTTACTTCTTCTGTTCTTAAAAGATGGAATTATCCATGAGACCATTGTGCTTATGTCTCAACAAAATGGTGCTACAGAAAGTAAAATCAACATTTTGTATATGCCACATAATCTTTAGTGATTTAAATGCATGTTCATCATTTTTAGGTTGATGCTATTGTTATGGAATGTTTTCTAATTAATTGTATATCATCTTACACTTGGTAAATCTTGCTCGTACTCTCTTCTACATTCGTGAAAGTTACCCTTCTCTATAGTTCTGTTAGTGTTTAGATAATGTATGTTTCGTTCATTCTCTTAATCCAGGATGCGATTATTTGTGTGGAAAACTCGGAAGCATTTTAGCTATCCAAGTGGCAATAGCAGAAACCGACCATATCTCTCACAAACCAAGTTAGTCTATTTACAATCAACAGACCAATGGCCAACTAAAGATCTGTGACCCCTTGCCTCAGTACCAATTGGATTGAGCCAATCATAAAAACCTTGAATCGTGCCCCATGCTAGCTCCATCCGTGCGTGTAGGGCCCAGCTAGTTGTCCCAGGATAGTACGATCACTGACTTTCCTGTCATAACCTACTCGTCGGACCGACTGTCCAGCTGCAATTCCAGCTTCGTACATTGTCAAGGCCCGTTCATTTGCTAAATGACAATTTCAGTGGCCTGCTTAGCGCAATCTGGTCCTCCCCAAGGTGTAGATGACCTTGTACGACTTGGATGGGAGTAAGCCCTTCCTCTTTCCCTGGTCTTCATACTATAACTATAAATACTGGGACTTAGTCAGCGGAAAGGGGGCAGGATCTTTCGACTTCTCTGGATCTTCTTCCTCCTCCTGTAGCTTAGAACTATTGAACCAACTCTCTCTCTCTCTATCACCTTGTAATCACCCTTCAAAGGACTTTTGATTGCATAGCAGAACTTAGACTGGCTTGGTTGGTGGACGTAGGACCTTTCTGAACCACATAAATCTTGGTGTTTGTTACTTTCTGCACCTTATTTCTTGTTTTCTTCTCGATCATGATCTCTCTCCTCTTTGCGTCGCCTAAGAGCAATCTGCATCCTGCCAGTTGGCAGAGCTCTCCCCTTTCTTTCATCAGCAGTATGGAGTTGACAATTTCGAGATTTTTTCTCATGTCACATGACAAAAAACTGTAAGGCTTCAACTATTTGCTGCAATAAATCAAGGTTGGTGATTTAATAAAAAAATATTATGGATTTTCTCTACGGAGATATTCAAGAATGGCTTTCTCTATAAACATTTTGTAACATTGTTTATATAGAGCAAATTGGTTGTGTTGCTGAAGAGAAGATGAGGATTTGTAAAGTTCAGAAAGAAATATATAGCCTCGAGTTGAGAACAATTGCTTCGTTTAATAAGTTTTGCTAGGTAGTTGATGGGATGTGAAGCTCCCTTCCTCCTTCCCTTAACAGCTCCACTCTCTCTCTCACATTCTCTCTTGTACCTTAAAAGATAATATATTATAGACTTACTAGAAGATGATACTCTTTTTGGATGTGAAGCACTAAACACTTCTATGGGAAGTTGTATTTTGATTATGGCAAGCCATTTGATGATGCCTTTCGTTATCAACTTTTGATGGGGTAAAATGATTTCAATAACTATTAAAAGAGTTGATATTTCTTATGCAGTTCAAGCTGTTAGGCAATAATTGCAAAACCCTAAACAAAAACATTAAGAAGTTATTAAATTTCTCAAGTACTTAAAAAACCTTAAGAAAGGATTGCTATATACAAGAAATTAATGTACTCAAGTTGAGGTCTACACAAATGTAGGCTATGCAAGCTATGTTGATGATAGACGATCAACTTCTAGCTAATGTGTTTTAGTAAAAGGAAATTTAATCACTTATATAAAAGCTCTTTCATAACCCGTGGTTATGCATTGTAATAACAGTTGTTATTTAATTGACAAATAATCTTGCATTTCATGAACGTAATAAGCATATCAAAGACAATAGTCACTTCATTTAAGAGTTGGTACTGTCGAAGAGGATTTCTATTCCATGGATATCTTGTGTGCATCAATTGGTAATTATATTCACTAAGTAAGGCCTTCTCATTTCTACAAATTACACAACAAACTGCGTCTTTATATGAATGCTTCAGTTTGTTAAAATATGCGTTTTATCTTGTTTTATATGCGTTGGACCATTTTATCTTTAATGGTACATTAGGTTCATTACATTCTCTCTCTTCCTCTATATAGAAAATGTTCTTGTAACAATTTTATCTTTTATGACAACACCAAGTTTTGATCCCAAACTATTTGGGGTGGCAACATAGATTTATCTTCTTCATTCAATTCTCTATACAATGCAACACATTTCGTGAATACAAGTGATTCAAGATTACTTTTGTTAATACTACTTTATTAATGCTATGAACATTTCATCAATGCATGGTATAATTGGTACTTGATGAAGACTCAAGTGGGATAAATGTCAAGTTGTAAATAAGATCTTTTTTCGTTCAAGGCTTAAAAGAATTGTATCTCTTTTTGTTATTATTTCAAATTCATTACAAATACTAATAACTTTATTTCATATCCAACACAAATTTTAATATTAAATATCAATTTTATTTCGCATTCAAGAGAAACTCTAATATTAAAGTTAATTTTATTTTACATCTTATACACTTTTCACCCCCATTTAGTGGGATAAAGACCTGATTGTTGTTGTTGTTTTTCTTACACACTTCCTAATATTAAAATAGTTTTATTTCGCATACAAATTATAAATTAATATATTTTCTCTTTCTTTCTCAAATATAACCCTATAACCAAACAAGAGATTAAGTCTTAAGCGCAAAGTAAATATAGTCTGACGATTACTTTTTTTGACTTAATAGGATAACATATAAGTCTTGAGGCTTGAGCTATGAAGCATGGACACTTCAAGAACCACGCCGTGTCCGTGTCGGACACACGGACACTTGGGGACACGCGAGGACACCCGAGGACACCGTGTCGGACACGCCACATGGCGTGTCCTAATAAAATAATATAAAAAAAATTAAAGGACACTTCTTGGACACGCGAGGACACTTCAGGACACCTTAAGACACTTTTGAGATACTTCTAGGGCCTCGTTTGGTTGAAGTCAATTTTTTTGCTCAACACAAATTTCAACTATAAAAATTAACTTTATTTCATATCCAACGCAAATACGAATATTAGAATTAAAAGTATCACAACCGTATTCTCACGTATTTGTATCCTACTTTTTTTAAATTTATCGTATTGCTATATCAGTATTGTATCGTATATGTATCGTCGTATTGTACTCATACTTCATAGATTTTACCCAATATAAGTCAAAATTCTAAGTTATCTAAGTTAAATCAAATTTATTTCTTCTTTGTTGCCCTTAAGTCTTTCGAAAATGAACCAATCGCAAAAAATTTAGAATTCTAGCTTCACCTTTATTCTTCTTTCATCTTCAACACTAATAGCTCTTACTTTCTCTTATTATCATGCTCACTGTGATTGTCCTAATAAACAAAATTGTATTTTCTCTTACTCAAAATGAACACTAAATTTATATCTCAAATCTTTTTAATATCGATGGCGTTTGTTCTCAAGTTCTTATCTTGATTTTATGATACTTCAATACTATTTACAAGTTGTTTATACTTAAAAATTTAAGTTTGTATCATGTTTTATATATTTTTTAGGTATAAATTGTTAGTTTTATTATTATATTTGGCGTGTCATGTCGTGTCCGTGTCCTATATTTTGGAAAATCACCGTGTCGCCGTGTCGTGTCGTGTCGTATCCCGTGTCCCCGTGTCGTGTCCGTGCTTCATAGGGCTTGAGGATACTTCTCAAAATAATGCATGATCTTAGTAAATATAGGCTAATGATTACTTTCTTTAACTTAAATAAGTTATTGACGTGTGAGTCACAAGACTGGAGGATGCTACTTGAAATAAACAGTAATGAACAAGCAAGTCTTATTCACCAACCTCATCTGCAGTTCTCTTTGACTTTTGAAGGGTTGATGCTGAAAATTTTTGCATTGCAACTCCGGCATCAAAACGCAGAGTATAGTGTGATGGAGCTGAATGGATTGCTCTCAGCAACGTTTTCTTGCATTCTTGCCATTGTTCAGCCTCATAATGAGTTCTAGCCAAATAGAGGAGAACTTGAAAATCTGTGTTGTAATAGAACTTCCGCAAGCAATTCTGATACTGAAAGATGGCATGTGAATGATAAATCAATAAACATTCACTCATTGTCCTAGAAAATAAAGAGAACACCAGAACAAAATTACCATCTTCGCAGCGAAGGCAAAATGACCTTGAGCAAAGTAAACATGAGCCAAATTTATCCAAACATCTGGCATCTGAGCGAATATGCTTCCAGAAGCAGCCTCTTGCACCTACATGAATCATTTGTAACGAAGTCATCACCATCCAATATGGGACTTAAATCCCAATTATGTGCTAAAATCCCTAAAGTTATTGTAACTCGCCTGGGTGAAAACATCCTTTGAAACATCAAAATGACCCCTCTCAGCCAAAATAACGCCAGCACCATTGGCAGCATAAAGATTCGCAGGACGTAACATCAATACCTGTATATACAAACAATACAAATTTGTAAACAAAAATAACAAGATGCACCAACTTCAAGACCTACATAACTGCACAAGAAAAATCTTGAGTTAACTAGTACCCTGCTGATAAAATGAATAATTACCACGACAACCAATAAATTAAGTTAAAGGTAGAAAGAATAGAACAAAATTTTGAGAAAAAACACAACAAGAATTAATTTGGAAAAGAAAATTTTATAAATTTATTATCCAACCAACAATGCTACATTGGAGTGAATATCAAATAATTAAGTAGCAAAATATCCAGAAGTTTAATATAGGTGAAACGTGAATGCTGAGATGGTAGAGTAGTCACACTAGAATTAAGTGCATTAGAAATAATTGTATTAAATAGAGGATGGGTGTGGTACGTATTTAGGATCAAATGAGGGAATGATATTTAAAGTAGTTTGACAATGTTCATCATCAGTCTATAAAGGTCATTGTATGTAAATGTGAGAGTATCAAAGCCACAATATTTAAAAGTGGAAGGAGTAGATCAAAATTAAAAAGAATTACAAAGGAACACGTAATGTACAAAAGGGTTTAAAATATTTGCCAAGTGTTTACTGAATGTTATAATAGATATTATGATTAGCCAACTCAACTAATTTAGGGGTAAGAGTTTCTTGTTTTCGTATTGTGGTCATATAGAATAGGAATAACAACTACATTAGACATAGCCTTGCAGGATTAAAGAATTCCTAATTAAAGTAGGACAACATATAGTATCTTCCCATTTAGGTAGTAAATATGCTTCAAATCTACAGCAAAAAATGTTACTTGTAAACAACTTAGTTCAAATTAAAGAGTTTTTAATTAAAATAAGAGTACATCAGAGAAAACCTTAATACACAAACTATGCATGTGTAAAACAATGAAAAAAGACATTGTATTCAACATCAATTCTGTAAAACTATTATCATCAAATAATGATGAAGTATGGAATAATACATCAGTATTATTGATTTAAATTTATTAATTTTTTTATACAAAATTATAGGAAAGAACTAAGAATACTACCAGTACAGAAAAGGGAAGGTTAAAATAGAAAGTTGACATTCGGGGAGGATATCATAGAACAAAATCTATTTTTAAGAATAATTATCAAATGGTTTAAGACGACTAAGTAACATCAAAACCATTAAATATTGAATTATTAAATATTAAAGGATAAAGTGCAATATGACTATCTCAAAAAAATGAGCAGCACAACAATGATAGATTATAAAATGTAGATCAAAAAAGTCAAATCCCGAGTCATGGAAAAAAAAAAAGATACCCACTAAGGAAGAGACCAGTCGATGTGTCAAAGGAATAAGGAGGAAAAGTAAAGAAAATAAAAAATAGCCAAGACAACAAAAAGGTAGACTGGTATGAAATACCACAGTTACATTACATTAGCCAGTTATTTTTAGTAGTCTTTTCTTTTTATCCTTCTGCCTTGAATCACATGACAAACCTTCTCAAAAGTAGGGAAAATATCCTAGTGCCTTCACTATTCACCAAATAGAGGGAACTTTTATGTTCATCTAATCCATGCTGATACAGGTGCCAACTTATGATGATGCGAAAGAAGATAATTATGACAAGATATAATGATTCACATTAAAAAATAAATTTTAAGCAGAACATTAGAAATTTATATAATCAGAAATTTACAATGAATCCTTGAACTCAAGTACAATTCTAGCACAGTTTTAAGAAGAATCACATGATTGTAGAGTTCTATTTAGGATCACGTGTAACTTGGAAATCCAACGTACACAACTAAGCAAAGTAGCATAATGCTTGACAATTTCAATTCTCCTTTATCAGGACATCAACTGGCTATCAACGTGGCAACTAGTTGAATTTGAGTGATTTTGGGTCAACTCAAGCTCAGCTCAATCTATTTAAACTTAAATGAGTTGAGTTTGATTCAACTTCACATGAGATGAACCAATTTTGAGTCAACTCAAAGTTCAATTTAAGTTGAATCAAAATCAAGTTTTTAAAGGAAAAATTGCAGTGTGGCAATCCTTGTATTTGAACACAAGATGAATTTCTTTTATCTTTCACTTTACAACTATGCCATGCAGTTGTTTGTGAAACATAAGAATGCATTACTTATATATAACATTTTGAATCAACTCAGAAGAATTTCAAATGAGTCATCCCTAACTTGAACTAGACTTGAAACATTTTTAAAGTCACTCACGAATCAAAACACTGGGCCAAAATCACTTAAATTGATTCCTGTTAAATAAAATAGATAAGTCCTCACATAGAGATTCTGAAGGATATCACATTAAACCACAAATATAAATATCTAAGTAAATATCATCATACTTTTGTGTAGAGCTCTTTTGCCTTTTCAAGATGTGTTGCTTCCAATTTTTGACCTCTTTTCTCAGATCGCATAGCTGCAAAGTAGTTCCAATTTCCCTAAACAGACAAGGTAAGAAAAATTAGAGATGCAGACTTCAAAGCAACCATTTCAACAAGATCATTCTTGGCAATAACAAAATATTCAATCAAATCAATTAAACAAATTTAATACACAACACTGGACTAACCTCCTGAAAATTAAAAATGCAAGTAAGCACCAGATGCGTAGCAAATGTTTTGATTCCACTTATACTAATTAAATGGAACCAAATAAATACGTTCAAGTATCCACAAGATAAATCCTACAAGCACAGGCATATATTGTTGGATACTAAATGATCTAAATATGGTAATTCACCGAGCACTGAAAATAATATAAAATAAGACTACATAAAGAATAAAGTAAAATGAAAACGCAAATCAGGAAAATCATGTTTGTAATAAATGTTGCTCTCCTTCCAACCGGATTTGGTCATGTTCCTTAAAATTTAAGTCAAGATTATTAATAAAGATAAACACAACCGGAATTGACCCTGTTTGGCGCGAGGACCAAAATCAAGACAAAAATGGTACTAATTTAAAAAACAACAATAATAATAATAAATAAAATTTTTTAGTCATTTTACATAAATTTTAATGTAAAAAAATATTATTTTACTTCACATACTTAATAATTTTCAATAAAAATATCAACTTTATTTCACATC
>JAEMOT010002239.1:600282-628932 GCA_019297695.1 Apostasia ramifera
ACATCATAGACCAAAATATTTGAATCAAGTATTTTGAACTAAGATGTGAAATAAAGTTAATATTTTTATTAAAAATTATTAAGTATGTGAAGTAAATAATATTTTTTTATATTAGAATTTATGTTTAAAAAAAAAATATTTATTTATTTATTATTATTATTATTATTATTATTGTTTTTTAGTACTATTTTGGTCCAAATTTTAGTCCTCATGTCAAACAAGAAAGTCATGATACTTCATGCTCATACTGACCATAAATATTGTGCAAATAATAATGTGGTATCAATATAGCACCTTTTAATAATTAGAATAACGGACATATTATCAATATAATTTGAATGAACCCAAAATTTTAAGGATTTAAAACTTGGTTTTGGTTTTGATTGCAAATTGAAAGTATCAGTTTTTGTAGTTTCGACAATTTTGATAGTTTAGGTATCAACAGTTTCTTATAATGCAAGTCACAAACTTTAATTTTTAACTCAAAGATCTAGGTTTTAAGAAAAATTCTCCAAAAAGCATGAAAATTTCGGCTGAAATGACACCGATTAGTTTCGGATCAGTTTTCATCAAAACTGAAACGAAACTAATGAGCTTCAGCAAAACTTCAAACCATGCTCAATTCTTCATTTTATTATTTATAACTACATAAGATGTATATGTATTGCACGGAACATAATTATTCCCCAGCAAACCATGTTCGGACTTTTCCACAATACAACTATAGAGACTTCCACAATACAACTATAGAGACTTCCAACCCCCATAAAAGAACATAGGATAACATATTTTGGCATAGATCTTCCTAAATTTAAATGAATAAACTTGAAAACCATCTGCTTCCTACATGTAACTTACAAAAATTCACTACATCAAATTTGATTTAGTCAAAAATATGGCATGAAAATATCCACAAACCAGAGAGAGAGTCGCATAAGAATCTTTTCCCTCAGTTGCATCTCTAGCAGCACGAAAAGTGTCTTTTGCCTTAACCCAGTCATCAGATTTTAGCTCGATATCACCAAGCATTGACAGAGCATTTGGATACTTGTCATCTATCTTTAGAGCATCCTGAATCTGCAATGTGAGAATATAAAACACAAGAAATACATAACAAAAACCTATGAAGTACAAAATAGGATAATAAAATAACATTTAATTAAATACCAGCTCAATACTTAATTGAATATTATTCCGCTCTTTGGCCATTGCAGCAAGCCTCAAATAAGCATCAATATAATCTGGATACTGCATCAAGATAAATCATCTATTACACATGAACAATCAATTGGAAAACTTAATAGTAATGAAAACCATGGTCATACAGCTTAAGCAAATAAATAAAACATAAAATTGTTTGTTAAGGGGTCCCATTTATATTCATAATGGAACTGAATGAAAAGATATGAAAAGATAAAATGTATCCACCTCATAGGCAAAAGATATGCATTGACCAGTCTAACTTTTGCGATACATCATGCTCATCACTGTCTGTTAGAATTTCATGAACAGTGATTCACTGGATCTATGCATATATCATGCTCATAAGTATTCTACATATTAGGAGTAAAAAAAAGGTAGTAGTACTGTAACTTTCTTTGTAGCAATAATAGCATTTAAGGTGCTGCTTAACATCATGCTGCAAAGACTATCTTAGCCAATGTTAATCACAATTGTCATGAAGCCATTAACAAAAATAGGAAATGAGGGCTAGACCATGGCACTTGTTCCTTGACACAAATTATTAGATCAATGTCAGAGCTTTAGAGAAATATTTTTTGCTGAAATCTGAACCTCAAACCTCTCATTTGGAGACCAAAGTAATGACAGTGTGCGAAAAATCTCATTGCAAACTCTTGAAGAATTAGTTATGCATAATGATAAATCATACGAAGATAACGATTATATTTTAAAATCAGCATTAAATTAGAGCGATGATAAATAAAAATTTATCAATCAAATTAGACTGGTCATATTAAAATCGATAAGTCTGATCTAAGATTTCAGAAATTGAGGTCAGGCGCTGCGAAAAAATATTTGGTCACATAATAAGAGTCAAACAAATAATCAAATAGAACAAATAATTTCTTCAAATCAAACAATCAGTGATTAATTTAATTTGATAAAAGATTTCACCTTCAACTTAAAGTTGTGGTTTGATTTTAAGTCAGAATACTGTGAGCAGGGGCGTGGGGCGCAAGGCAGGGCATGGGTATGTGAGAGCACTGCTGGGCATGTGGACTGCAAGGCGGGGAGTGGGTGCACTGCTGAGAGCGCCATGCGTGGAAGTGGGTGAGCGAGAGCATTGCTGGGCTTGCGAACGCGCGGCTAGGTTTGAGAACACGCGAGTGCTAAGTGCGCGGGTGCGAGCGCAGGGTTGAGCGATGGCGAGTGCGCGACGAGTCAGTGAGGCCGCACGATTTTGTGCGCGGTGAGGTCGTTGGCAGAGATGGAGGCACGCTAACGTGCTTGGCTGGACGACAAACCGGCAGACTGTGAGCAGTGAGTGACTGCAGCTACGGTTGCAATCAAGTGTCCGAGCGAGGCAAGGCAATCGGTTTTCACAGAGAGGAAAGGGGAAAAGGAACCACAGAGAATTTTTTTTTATAGAAGATAACTAGGCTATTTGAGAATTTTCACCAAAGGCTAACCATACTCATTCCTTCACCCGAATATTGACCCCTTAACTCAAATCTAGACACTTAGAAAACTCTCAATATATTTTATTAATTAATAATAATCAACTAATACAATATTGAACAACGTTTTATATAGCGATCCCATGAAAAAATTTATAAATATAACACTAAATGCTGAAAATAAAATACCAACTAAATCTGAAATAAATATAAAATCAATTCTATTATGATAAAATAAAATCAACTCTAAATATAGCGGGTCTTCAAATCTCTCAAATTAGCTAAGAATCTTCATTAAATCAAATCAAAACGGCATATAACTAACATGAAAATCTCAGATTAGCTCTAATCGATGTGAATTTGAATTTTGATATCATCATGGCCAGTCGATTGTGCTGATTCATGTCCTCACCAACTGAAGACATGACAAGTAAACAATGACAAAAAAACTCCACAGAAGCTTATAAATAAATATATATATATATTCCTCCATAGTTTCACAACTACAAGATATAAATGTTTTTGAGGGAGAGAAAAAAACATATGAGGATCGACAATGGAAGCTCCCTTTCTTTAAAAAAAATTGGCAGAAAAATATAGTGATGCAAAAAAGGACTTCATATTAGTTTATAGATAATGAAGAGGCACATGAATGCATGCCTAGAGAGGTTCTTTTGTAGGCAATGGAAAAGAAAGATTTGTCTACCATAATTTGCTGTAATGAAACTTACATACATGAAACATTAAATAGTCAATTCACAATTATTTAAGATAACAAGCACTAAGAATGTAAATTTCATATCCAGCAAAATATCAATTAATGACAGCCAAAGTATAATTAAAAAGGAATGTTCTAGAAAAACTTTACAAAAAATCATTTATATGCTATTTCTAATTAAAAAAATATCCTTACACGTACAATTAGCTACGCAAAACAAAAAGAAACTTAAAAGAAAAATGCACCCATGAACAATTTTTACAACAACAACCAATCCTTTAACAACAATAACCAAGACTTTTTTATTATAGTATATCAAATAACAACTCTTTATTTAGTTTTAAGTATATAAAGTTATTCCTTATAATTTATTGCTACGTATTTTTTGGTCTTTCACTTTTTATACGCAATTCTCTATATCAGAGCTTCTATCAGCCTATGATATATAAATTCAAAACATTTAAGTCAACTTTTTTTGAACTTATCCACAATAGAGGCTACTTAAAACTTCTTAAGGACGTAATCATTTCTTATCTTGTCCTTTCGCGTACATTCATAAATCCATCTTAGCATCCTCATTTCTGTGACATTTAATTTATTCGTATGTTTTTTCTTATAGACTAGTACTCAGTACCATATAAGAACACTAATCTAATTATTATTTTATATAAATCGCCATTTAAGTATGAGTAAGATTTTTCTATCACACATCATACTAGATGTATTCCTCCTTTTAATTCATTTTTCAAGCATTCTATTAATAACACCATTTATTTCACTGTCATTTTGTATAATTCTGCTCACTTTTCTTGATAATCTGATCACCAATTATTACCTCTGCAATAAAAGTGCTCTAACTTGACTAAATTTTGTATGATTCGAAGTATCTAACTGCTCTCTTCATGATAACTTAATTACTAATTATCACCTACTCAAAACCTGAAATAACTCTTAATTTAAAATAAATAATAAAGAAATATTAACTTCATTGTGAACACAGTAATGCATATTAGTTCAAGTACATCCTAGAAATGCAGCAAAGCAAAGGATAGAATATTACAATGCAAACAAAATTAAATGCAGAAAGTGTCAACAAAATTGTGACCTTAACATTTAGTAAAGCACAGAAAAGAAATACAAGGTAGATCTATTATAACCTTGTACAAGATCAGACCGTATAGAATACTTGCTCTTTCACTGTTGCGTAGCTGCTCCAGTAATCTGGCATAATTAAAAAGGGTGGTTACTTTATCCCACGGGAGTTCCAAATAAATACCATCTTCTTCAAGTTGTTGGAAAATTGTCATATCCCTATATTGCACACTATATGAACTGCAATCCACAGTAGAACTCCTTTTCCTCTCAAACAATAAAGTGAGGCAAACATCATTTCCCAGTGACTCTTTGAAAGTTTGCTCAGCTAACTATAGAAATGAGAAAAATAACTAAACTCAGAAACCTCATTCATATCAAATCATTTCACAGAAAATAGCAAGACACCATTACAAAGACATCATTTAATGAAAGTCACTATATTGACCACGTGAGCAACTTTCAATAAAAAAAAACAAAAAATTATACCTCAAAATCACCCTTTTCAAAGTACAAAACACCGATGTTGTTAAGTAACTCTACAGGTACTTCTTCACCCCCCTTCTTAAGAATGCCCAAAGCCTGTGATTGAAATGATATATAAATAACATGCTACAACAATCTATTTAAAGGTAAACAGACTAATAATCAAGCAAAACAATTAGAAACATTCAATATAATCTCAAGAAAATGAATAGAAAAACAAATGAAAAGGGACAATAGGTCCTCAATTCAATGGACATTCAACTGAGGGACATGCTTATTTCAGGAAAAAGGAGCAGAAGATAAAGTTTCCTTGTGCCTCAATTTCTCGTAGGAGACAATCAGGCCTTAAGCCCCAAATTTGCCACTTATAACACGTACACGATCGGCGTGGAATTCGGCAAGTCCAAGCAATGATTGCGTTTATCATCAAACCAAAATAACAATATTAAGGATCATAAAGTATAAAACTATTTAGAACTATAACAATGAGACAAAAAAGAAAAAAAATAGCTAGGTCTATCATTAACAATATTAAAAACATGCTTGATTATTATAATGTATATGTCAAATAATTGAGTGATACGTGACTGGGACATAAGGAATATATTAATAAATTGATAAAACAATATTGCTAAAACACCTCTTTTGTGAACATTTTTGTGTGTATAAAATACATTAATTGCAAGGACAACAGAGCATGTATAAACATTGTCATTCAAGCATATACAATGCAGTAAGACTCATACAATTACTGTGCACTACATGCACAAGGAATATACTAGTTACAGTGAATATATATATATAATAGTTATAGAACTAAACAAATATGCTTAAAATTTTAAAAAAGGAATGTAGGCCAAGAAATTCATACAGCTTTAAGGGAGTCCAAAGCAGCTCCTGGGAATGTTGGCATCAACAATTCACCAAGCTCCATAAATGCCTAGGTAAATTACATTATAACCAAAATAATGAGAGCTTGATGTTGATAAAACAATATTCTCGTCAGAAAAATGTACTAAGCCAAAATCCAAACATATGTGACAACATCTAGAAGCTATAAAGACCTACAAAATCCAAAACTGACACCACAAGTTTTTAGTAGTCAACAACCTTCATTAATCTTTGGCAAAAAAAAAGTACAGGTATTATCTAATCATAACAACATATTGTTGAGTCCTTTATTGTGATTATAGTTTAATCACATGTTTTAATGTTTGCCACATATTTAAGTTACGGATAAATTATGAAATAATGATACCTCACATACCACAACATATTTGTATCCTACCTCTATCATATCTGTATTAGATACTAATACTTCTCGACACTCTACTAATATGTATCAATTATGCCACATGAAGTAACCGTTTTTTTTTTTAAAACACTTGACACTTATTGATGCTTGTTCAATAACTTCTGATACTTCCAACTAAAAAAAAATATTGGATTGGTCAGTCTCGCCCATACAATAAAAAATAAAAGAAATCTCATATATAAAAAATGATTTATGCTTAAACTTTTTTTTGATGGAAGACATGCTTAAACTCAACAGTTAATAATGGGGAGCAACAATGGGATCACAAAATGTTAACGTGAGAAGTAGGGGCTCCCAATAGACAGCGGTACGCAGAGGGCTAAGCCTGATAATTATGACTTAAATGAGAGAAAAGCATCCAGAAAAACACACAAAGATTTAAGGTGGTTCGGGGAGGAAACCCCCTTCGTCCACCAGATTAGCTTGGGTCTTTCACTATATCTTAAGAAAGAGAGCCGCTTGGTCTCAGTACAAGAGTAATAAAGAAGAAAGCCGCTTGGACTAAGTACAATAATAGAGAACAGAAGATCCAGTGGGTCCAACCTCCACCTCCCCTGCCTGAAGCCTGTTCAAGGGTATTTATAGGCGGAAGGAAGAGGAGCTCCGTCCGGCTTTTTGGAGGAAAGAAATATATACAATTGCTGAGCCTGCATTGGTGGTCCCACTACTGTCGGCCACCAGAGGGACTGGAAGTAATGGGTGGAGAGCTTAGCTCTTTGATCTTGGTAATTTTTCTCGGGGTCCGTGATGGCTGAAGCATGTGGGCCCTTGGAAATGGTGCGGTCGTGGCATGCTGATAGCGACAGGTGCAGTTGAGAAACATTATCACCGATGGTCTTGGAAGATCTGAGAAACATCATCCGTGATGGCCGATGTTTTGGAAGATCTAGGATATGTCGAAACATCATGGACGATGCTTGGGAAGAGCTGGGATTGAACCATCGTGGCCGACGTTTGGGGAGATCTTCAAAACATCATAGACGATGCTTGGGGAGAGCTGGGATCGAACCATCATGGCCGATGTTAAGGGACTGCTCTAGCTCAATCCTCGTCGACAAGATTTGGGAAGGCTGAATCGTGGGGGTCGAGGTTTGAGACCTGCAAAAGTAAAGCCCATTGATTAGTGGTTGATTATCATGATAGAGGATTAGCGTGCCTCTCGAGATGCGACGTGTACGACTGAGATGCAGCTCTGGAACCACACATTAACACTTAACATTTCATGCACGCTAGAGTTCACGCGGTTGAAAGAAATCTATATGTGCAAACTACTGGTTCTCTTATTTTAGCTTACAATTTTTCGCAATTTCAAAGACGTTACTGATTATTTTCTACCTCAGCCAACACTGTCTCTACTTCTGTCAGATATAGATCAAGCGTCTTCTTTTATTCAATCGAGCTAGAACTGCTGAAAATATAAGAATAGGCATTTTTGATTTTATATATTTATTGAGAGAGTTATTTAGAAAAGCGCCACTGCCGGGTCCCAAGTCCAGAATAAGAAACACGGAGGGTTGCATTAGGAAGTCGACAGCTAACGTCAAACTTGTCAAATCAATCATAACATGAATCCTTTAAAACAATTACGCTAAATCTAAGACGTTCCCTAGAAGTGACGCGCGGTATTGCATGAATATAGTGAGAAATGAGTAAGAGTCACTACATCAGCACTCGGGTGTAGTGATAAATGAGCAAAGGTTCTCACATCATGAACGAGTAAAAAAGCTAATCCAACATACTAGAATTCAAGTCAGTACAATTAAATTAGAAACTTAGAATATAGGCATCTTGACAAGCAAACTAATGTAGCTAATAGATATTATGATTCATAAAAAGATTAATATTTTATGCCTGCAGAAAACAAAATGAGTTAGAGAAAAAGCCAAGGAAATTGATGACTTAGGTTTTAAATTTTGGTACTCTGAAAAAAAAAAAAAATGGAGTGAATATAATTCTAGATAAGGGCTTGAAGGATCACTTAGTGGAAGTCAAGAGAAACAATTATAGAATTATGGCTTTAAAAATTATAATCAATGGAATTATTATTAACATTACAAGTGTATATGCCCTCAAGTAAGTTTGGATGCGAGCATAAATGAAAGATTTTGGAATGATAAAAAAAATTAATACAAGAGATACCTCAAGAGGAAAAATTATTTATCGAAGAAAACCTAAATAAACATTTCAATAACTTTTTACTGAAGGTTGTGAAAATACAATTAATTTTATTGACCTCAACACCCCAAAGGATAGTAAAAATTACTTACATCCGACATATCAGTAAAGCTGAAGTTTGGAGAGCTTTAACAAAGATAAATATAAAAAAAAAACAGTAAAATCAGATAACATCCTAATAGATATTTGAAAGTGTTTGGAACATGAAAAAGTTTCTCGACTCATTAAATTATTCACTATGAATTTGAAGACTAAAATGATGCCAAATAAATAGAAAAAAAGTATATTGATACCTATTTACAAGAATAAAGGTGATGTATATAACTGTGTCAAATATAAATAAATTAAATTAATAAGTCATACTTTAATACTCAGGAAGAAGGTGATCGAACATAGGTCATGACATAATACTAAGGTATCAGAGAACCAATTTGATTTTATGTCAGATAAATCTACTGTAGAAGTCTTCATTTATTAAGAAGTTTAATGAAAAAGTTTAGGGAGAGAAAAAAAATATATTTAATTTTTATTAATTTGAAAAAAGCTTATAATAAAATTTCAAGAAAAGTACTTTGGCGAGTTTTAAAAAAAAAAAGAGATTTGCACTGCTTATATTCAAATTATTAAAGACATGAATAAAAAAGGAGTTGTTACCTCCGTTCGGATATAAAGAGGTTTTGACTAAAAATTTTTCTATTACAGTTGGATTACACCAAGGCTCAACTTTAAGTCCATATCTTTTTGTATTGACTATGAAAATCCTGACTGGATATATATAAGATAGGTCCCTTGGTGTATGCTTTTTACAGATGATATTATCCTTATTGATAAAACTAAAAAAACAAAACTCGAGCTTTGGAGAAATATTTCAGAATCTAAAAAATTTTATCTCAATAGATCAAAAGCTGAATATATATAGCGCATATTTAGTTAAGAAAGAAACACTTATATTGGTGATGTAACAATTGGTGATCAAACTGTCAAGAAGAGTGAGCACCTTAGACACCTTGGATCAATCATATAAAATGATGGTGAAATAAATAAAGATGTTATTAACAGGATTCAAGCAGAATAGATAAAATGAAGAAATACTTATGATGTATTGTGCGAAAGAAAAATTTGATTCAGACTTAAGGCCCTGTTTGGCGCGAGGACTAAATCAGGACCAAATCAGGACTAAAATGATACTAATTTAAAAAATAACAATAATAATAATAAATAAAATTTTTTAATCATTCTACACATTCTAATATAAAAAGAACATTATTTTTACTTCACATATTCAATAATTTTCAATAAAAAAATTAATTTTATTTTACATCCTAGACCAAAATACTCGATTCGAATATTTTGGTCTAGGATGTGAAATAAAGTATATAGTTTTATTAAAAATTATTGAGTATGTGAAGTAAAATAATATTTTTTTATATTAGATTTGTGTAGAATGATTAAAAAATATTATTATTATTATTATTATTATTATTATTATTATTATTTTTATATTAGTGTGTGAAGTAAGACCAGCAATGATATATGGTGCTGAGTGCTGACCTGTAAAGAGAAAATATATAAATAAAATAAGTATTACAAAAATAATGATGCTAAAGTGGATGTGTGGATATATACAAAAGGATAAAATGAGAAATAAATATATTCACAAAAAAATTGATGTTGCACCAATTGAGAATAAATTTAAAGAAAATTGGCTTAGATGGTTTGAACAAACAAATCGTAGGTCGATTGAAGCTCTAATTAGAAAAATTGAGTTATTAGATTTTTCTCACATACAAAAAGAAAGGGAGACCAAAAAAGATCTGGCAAAAAACTATAATTAGGATCTTACTCACTTAGACCTAGATAAAGATTTGTTAATTAATAGAACGCAAAGAAAACAAAGGATTCATGTAGCCGACCCGACCAAGTGGGATTAAGGCTTGGTTATTGTTGTTATTGTTAGTTATTCAGAGAGTTAAAGACTCAAAGCTCTTGTTTGGTTGAAGTTTTTTTAAGATATTAAAAAAATTTATTTTAATATTATGATATAGTAACACAATCTATCCAATTATATTTTGAAAGAAAATTATTTTATTATTGAGCATTATGTTAGATACAAAAATTTGATATTTTTATTGAAATATGTATAGGAAGTAAAATAAAATTAATTTTAAATATTTTAATTTAAGTATGGTGTGAAGTAAAAATAAAATATTGATAAAATTTTTTAAAGAAGTTTGATGGGTATCTTAACAACTAAAAAAGGCTAGAGAGAGAAGAGCATGTATCTATTTTGATTAGATCAAAATACATTGCTTCAGGACACGATGACTATATTATTTATCAATTATATCTCATTTGCATCAATCTAATTGATTTGGGTCGGACCAGTGTGAATTGGGAGATGGAACACAGGGCCTTAAATGATTGCAAAAGTAGAGGAATATGCCATCCAGATAGGAACCTCAGTCATTGTGAGAGGTAGACTCCTAGCGTGAACATCGAGAATGCTCTGACTGAGTCCCAAAAATGGGGTCAAAGCCCGGCAACAATCAGGTATAAAAGGCCTCTGTTCGGCATCGAATTAGTGCAAAGACAAAGCAACACTCTTCGTGATTCAGATGGGGGTCCTACAAACAACTAACCGTCAATTTGGCATCATCCATAAAAGGGCTTAATTATGGCCTCCAAGGACGACATCAACCACAGGAGGGCTTACGAATGGCTTCTAATGTTCGCATTGGCATGAAGAGTGCTTACTAATGGACTCCACTATTGATGGAGCCTATAATCACTAAAAGAAAGTTGGCTACAGGCCCAACACTGAATGAAATGTCTGCAAAAGTTTTTTGTTATATCTTTTTTGTTCATTCTCTTCTCTTTTTATATATCCAAATGATAAATCAACACTTTCTCAGTTATCTTCGATTGAGGCTACTAACTTTCTCAAAAATGTATTCATTTCTCATCATGTTCATTCACTAATCATCTTAGCATCCTCATCTTTATTATTACATTGTCCAGTAAATCATGAATGTATTAGCATTGGATTCTTCAAGACTAAGAAAGCACTTTAACCTAGACAAGTCTTTGATTTCAAAGTAACAACCAAGTTTTTTCTTCAAACTTTTCCAATTCAGATCCATCATCACCATTCATGCTTATATCATCCATAAACAATAAAGATTGCAATTTTACCTAAAACTTGAATTCTTATATAACATGGTATGTTCTTGCATTAACCACAATCTTTTACAGCCTTGCCCAAATCATGCTAAGTGATTGCTTTAGGAAAAAAAAGGACTCATTCAATCTACAAACCTTCCAACTGCCAAATTTTTCTTCAAATCCAAGAGGTAAAGATATTAAGACTTCCTTACCCATGTCTCCATTCAGAAAGGCATTTTCAAGGTCCAACTGAGATAGGGATTATCAAGTACGAATACGATACGATGATACAAATACGATAAAATATAAATACCGCGGTACAAAAAACTTAAGAAAAATAAAATACAAATACGTCAGAATGCGACTGCTATATATGTGTGTATAATACGTCATATTCTAGTATTAAAAGCATAGCCCTACGATAGATCAGAATAACCTATACATCATGTTGATATAAATTTCAAAAAAATTATTTTCTTCAAATTAATTATATTTTTTCAAACATTCTTGATATCACTAAAAGTAATATTATGAACAATTACTTTCCAACATATCACAAATTATTTAAATAAGATGAGAAACTAAATAAATATTAGTAGATTAGTTTCAATTTCAATTTAAATCTCACCCAAATCAATTAGCTCGATGCAAATGAGATACAATTGAGAATAATACATGCTCTCCTCTCTGAGTATCTAACTAAATAAATAGATAAATAAAAAAACTAAAATCCTATCTTTTTCATATTATGAGCTTGATTAAGGTAAAATAAATGTGATCAATGTCCAACAGAGGAACATCAGTCAAGGTAGAAAAAATAGTAATATCAATAGTATTAGTAAGACCGCAAAAAAAGGTCAGCCAAAGTATATGACACAGCAGCTTGCAGATATTAAATTTTTTTCTACTGCCGAAACACTAGCGCATGTAAAACTATTTGCGGTCCCAATTGCAAAGCTCAGTGTATCTCTCTCTCAATTTTAACGTTCAAGTCTATGCATAAGTTATTTTTATTTTTTATTGTGTAGGCTAGACCAATTGTTCTAATATTTTCTCTAATTAGAAATATCAGAATGTATCGGACATGTATCAGACACGTATTTGGCAAGTACTGAATTTTTTAAAATAAAAATAAAAATTGATATAACACATGATATATCGAATACTTATCAATGAAGTATCGATATCTGATAAGAAAACGTAAAACTTCACGAAATATCGATGCTTTGTAGCATAGGGATCAATTGATATTGACAACCAAAGAAGATGAGCCTGAATCGAATTTAATTCTTGACCAAGGGAAAAAGTCCCTTAATAATCAATCCCATATGAATGTGTAGAACCATTAGCTACTAGCCTTGTGTTGTATTGTACTATATTTTACAATGCACTTCACATTAATGACCAATTTGCATCACACATTTTCTTGCCAGCATGCAAGCCAACTATCTTCCAAGTACCATTTTTCTTCAAATTATTCATCTCTTCATTACTTTCTAATTTAGATCATCTAGAGCTTCCAATATGCTTCTTTTAACAAATAAGAGAGATATAAAAGGTAAAAGTTGTATGGCTATTAGAGAGATTTCATAAGACAAGTATTTTGAAGAAAGATGCTTTTTTTTTGTAATTCAAAAAAAGATGCTTTATTTTTTTAATTAAAGAAATAAGAGGATGTTGACTTGTTATTTGATAGAGTGTAATGGAAACAAAGGATCCATATATCGACCCCATCTAGTGGGATAAACGCTTGATTATTGTTGTTGTAAATAAATAAAAGGATGTTACAAGTAACAAGAACAAACACCTTTTCTAAGAGCCATAGGGATATCAAGATCTACAAAATTTAACTCAATTATGCTCAGCAATGTTGGACTAAAATTACTTTTTTTTCAATTTGTATAAACTTGGATTTGTTGAAGTTTGTTCAAGAATTTCTTTGGAAAGAGACACTTCACTCTAAGAGCTATCTTCCACTTCCTGAAAAAGGTTCATTTTCAACAAAGTTTACATCTATGTGAGTATGCTCTTTTGTCTTCTTATTTCGTACGCATTCTATAAGAAAACATTTTTCTACTATAGGATCTAGTTTGGATCATAAGGTAGGGCACAAAAACAGTGCATCCAAGTACCTTAAGTGAGAGACCTGATTGTGTGCAAGACTCGAGATAAGTTTTTTCAACATTTCACATATGTGCATTTCAAAATTGGTGTAGACATCCTCTCAGTCAAGTAGAATGTTGTAAAAAGAGCCTCACCCTTGAAGTGTTTTGGGATATTTGTTGAAAAGATAATAGCACAAGTAAATGCCCTTTTTAAAGAAATTCCATTTTGTTTAGCAGGTACCCCAGCAAATATATTGAAGTTGAATTTGTTTTTCCTTTAAAAATATTCCTAACTAATTTGTTTGGTATTAGGCTTTTTTAACCTTGGAGGATGACTTCTTCTATTTTATTTTAAAAAAAGTGTATAGTGGGAATAAAGTTAGTTGGCTATGCTAAAAATTGTGTAGAATGTGAAATGCAGTTGACTGATATATTGAAAATTGCACATGACCTGAAATAAAATGATATTTTAATATTGAAGTTTGTGTAATTTTTTTTTGAAAAGAAAAGACTTAACATGGCTCAAAAGCCTGACTTTTTTTTTTTAAAATAAAGTTGTGGCTTTTTTGGCTCCTCGTCAAATGAGCTCTAAGGTTTTATTTGGTGTCCAGTCATTTTAAAAAATAATGATAAAAAAATTATTTTTCAATACACTATTTTTATATCTTATATAACTTTTAACATATTTAATTAATTTTATTTCCCATCATATATATATTATTATGAATAAAACCACAAATGATTTTAACAACTTTTTCCTCTAACCATAACCTAACCCGAATTGAAATGTTCTGTTCCATTGTAATTCTGATTTTTGTTTGAAATTGATTTTCAATTATGTTAAAAAAAATCAAATAAATTTTGTTACTTTAGTTTTACACTCGAGAAGACCCAAAATAATTGTGTAGTCATCAATAAATGTTACGAACCTTTTTTTTTGGGTTAAAGTTGCGACTTTAGATAGTCCCTCGACATCAGTACGGACAAGCACAATATTGATTTCCAATGTAAGCAATATGATGACTGTTAGACAGACAACAACTTCCATAGAAAGGATGAAACATCCAAATTTTTAGCAGACTGGGAAATACATTTTTAAATAACAGCAATAAGAATGCCCTAGTCTAGGATGCCAAAAGTATTATTGGATCACAAACAAGGACAGGACAGGTACCACTCACACACTGAGTTCCTTTTTAGTAGTGAATTAAATGTCACCAAGGAAGTAGAGACTGTTTACCATCTTAGCACTACAAATTATCCTCCCCAACCTGGTCTTGGAATTTACAAAGAGACAATCAGAACTTTTGGATAGCTTTCTTATAGACAAAAGATTACAGGGCAAATTTAGGCACACGGAGAAAACATTAAAGATCATTGAAAGGCTAAATTGCATTTGGGCCCCTAAAGTCAGAAAAGTGTTGCAAATTGGACCCAACTTTTTAAAAACTTCGATTTAGTTCCTTGAAGTTGTAAAAGTACTACAGTTTTAGTCCTTTCATAATCTCACTATTTTCTCTAGTTTTTCGGATAGAATACATGAAATTTTATCTTTTTTTTTGCTAGTTTGAATCATTTACATATTTTAAAAGACTATTACGCCACTCTACTCTCACCATTTTTAAAAATTTAACCAAAATATTAAATTAATTTCTCAGATATCTTGCTTTCTATACCTTAAAAATTTAAAACTCAAAAATATAAATATTAATATTCAAAATTATATTCTAAAAAGCCATAAAGGTAACAAATTAGAATAATATTACAACATACTAGTAAAAAAATTAGCAATTATGTTTTCATTGGAACCAAAACTATAGAGCTTTTGCAATATCAAGGATCCAAATCAAAATTTTTAAAAAGTTAGGACCAATTTCTAATGCCCTTCCAATGTCCAGGGCCCGAATGCAATTTACCTTTATTGAAATTTAGTCCATCCTTCCCCATCAATTGGTTAGAAACTTGTCTCAATAATCCTAACATTTTCAATTCTAGAAGATAGAGTAAGAATCATATAAATGTGAGAAACTAGATATATGATTGGACATGACCGACTTTATGATCAAACGGGCAGAATTTGAAATAAAAGATAGGGCAATGAAATTATCATACATTTGGGCAATTGACACTAGAAGTACTTTTTTTTTGTTGTTGGACACACTAGAAGTACTAATAGATGACGAATTGGTTTTTGGTCTTGACTTCGTTAGTAGTAGGATAAGTGCTATCAAACTTTTTATTATTCCTAGGTCTCTGGTTTTTCGAGTCTGATGTGTATGGCAAAGTTTTTGGCAAAGGTCACACCAAACTCAGGATTCTTCCATTGGCTCTCTTTACTCATTTAGCACCAGTCAAAACCAATGTCGAAGTCTTCTATGCTCATTCTCATGCTTCTTCTCGAGCATGCCATCCCTAAGATCCTCTTAGCACTTAACTTCAGAAAAACTTGAACCAAGAGAAAAGGTCAATTATCCTCCTCCTAACACTTCACCAAACTCCATGTTTACTGAACTTGAAAATTCAATAATTCTCCACCATCTTCTTGTGGTTGCAGTCTTTAGGAGTATTTCATTCGCAGTCATTAAACAAATACAACAACTGCTAAAAAGAATTAAGATAATTTGTGATGTCATCTTCTCACTGCTGATTTGCCTTTTTTTACTGAGTGTCAATTCATATACTAGGGACTAACTTCCCAAATCTTAGTATATTTGGTTGATGTTGTCCTAGAATTCCGGTGTTATTGCATAACACATAGCATAGACTGGATACCATCTAAAGAGGGAGAAGAGTATATTTGCTGTTATTATCTTAATCAAATTAATTCAAATTAGTAATCCGTTATAGAGAATACAAAAGCCAGAAAAGAAAAAAATTAGGAATAAGTAAGCTAATAACTATATAAAGCTATGCATATTTTGTTTCCTACAATAAAAAAGGTGGGACGAATAGACAAGCTATACTGGGAAACAAAAAAAAGGCAAACAAGACAGCTCTAGATCTTCCACGGACCTGGAAATATTGATAGTTGCATCTTCCTAATTTTCCACTGTATCCTTATACATCATTCATGTCGCCGAAAGCTACCTAAAACATGACACCGATTGAAAAGTTTCTTTAGAGCTTTACCGTATCCATTACTCGTCCTTCCCAAACATAACACATTTATAAGCATGATATCAAATTCAAGACAGTACGATAACAAAAAAATTGGTGTTTGCAGATCAAACATGTAATTCCTGCAAGGCAAATGAAGGCGTGAATGGTTTGTCACCCAAAAGAACTACCTGAGCATCCTTTGGATCAATCCGTGCTGCTTTTCTGAATATTTCTAGGGCTTTCTCTTTTTGACCAAGCTGAGTATGAATATGCCCAACAGCCTTGCAAGTAGAAGTACGAAACCAGAAAGGTACCTCGATTATGAATGTTATCCAAGTAAGGTAGATCAGTCCTTATTGTAACAAAACTACTAACCTTCAGAGTTTCACAATTTTCAGGGTAAACCTCCAAAACCCTCTCAAAGCTTAAAAGAGCATTTTTAAAATCCCCTATCTTCAAATGGACTTGTCCAAGTCCTTCCTCAAAGACAAAGAACATAAATATAGTAAAAGTTAGCCAAATATAATGTTAACTAGAAGGGTAACAAAAAACACTATAATACATGAAATATTGAAATGCAGTATAGGTCTACGTATGACTTCAATTTTAGAAACAAACAGAGCACAAAAGGTTTTCAAAGTATGTTGCAAAGAGAACAAAAAAGGTAAAAAAATCAAACATCACTCACAATAATGTCATACTTATAAAAGAACTAAAAATCATTTAGACAAATAAGGATTCATCTGTACAATAGGAACACAAGTATACTAGACTTCATGTCCTTCAAAAAACACCAAGCTCATGAAAAAGAATTAACACGACAAGCTCTTATAATACAACAACAACAACCAAGAGTTTATCCCATTAGTTAGGGTTGGCTACATAAATCCTTTGTTTCCATTGCATTCTATCAAATAAGAACTCATTTCATATCCTTAAGGTTAACCAAACCCCAATAATTTCTTAATTTTGCATGTTCCGGACAATTTGGGAATGCATAGAGTTAACCCAATCACTTATTTCGATAGGAATTTTGGCACAATTCCACAATATCCCTTTGTATACATCTCTATAGTGTTTTGGATTGCCTTACAATCTAAAACAAAATTGAACTATTGGGTGTACTAGAAAACTGCAGGGAGGTGTTCCCAAAATCTTTACTGAAATAAGTAACATATAAAACAAACATTATGATGGGTTCACATTGTACATTCCAGAATAAAATAAGCCTTCATCTCTAGTAGAACAACATAGGTTTATCTGAATTTATAGTAATGTTCGTAGAGCACATGATTAATTCTTGTCAATAGATATACCAGAGAGAATTAATAATCAGCAGACAAAGGATCTCGTTGTAAATCGGTTCATAGATTGAGTATGTTCACCCTCAAATACATATAAACATGAAAAAAAAAATGTCCATGTATCATTTCATTTCTTTCACGGGATCAGGTGGAACCGCATTTATGCTGATTGGGTTTACTGCGAACTACTTTCAATGGGTAGGCCATAGGGAGGAGTATATACAAAATAGATAGTCTTAAGATCAAGTGGCTGATGTGGCATAGTTTAAATATGTTCATGGCAAATCTGGAGAAGTTTTGCAAAACTACAAATAGGTGGTTGAAGATAATATGCGATTTCAACAATCTAATGCTCCTTGTGAAGCATAAAATGTAACTAAAGTATCTAATGCTAAAGCACACTGGTTTTTGATTTGTTGCAACATGCAAACGAACTACTGTGGGAAGGTAAATTATCAACAATCTTGTAGTTATTGAACATTAAGTCGTTTGACAAAAAGGTGCCCTTTCTTAGACTAGCATGCCAAAGACTGAGAAGTTCCTAACAAGATAAAATATGAAATGACTTGGACTTGAGCATGTCAAAGTTAATGTTCGCCAGAACAAATGCATGGTCACTGTGGCTCAAAACTCAATAATAAATAATGTAGTGTTTGTGGAAGTCCACATTAAAAATTCAAAGTTGGAAAGGGTTGAAAGGTGTCAAACAAGGTATTGTAATATCTTCTGACTCTAAGATTAAAAAGGCTCTACATGTGATAAAACATATGACGTGGCATGCTAAGTCCCGAAACCTAGAGCACATGATTCATCCTACAAATGGTGAGGCCTTGAAAAACTTTGATCAGGTGCACTTGAGTTGTGCAAGTTATGCACGAAATGTATGACTTGGTTTGTGTACTAATGTTTTTAACCCTTATAAGAAAATTAAGGCACCTAACTCATGTTGGCTTATATTTATAACAACTAAATGTTTTTCACCTTTAATGCACATCAACAAGCCATACATATTCTCGACAATAAGTATACCAATCCCAATTAATCCACAAGAAATTTAGACATATTTTTGCATCCAATAAGTAGCAAGCTAAAAATGCTATGGGATGAAAGTGTTAAAACATGGGACACACATAGAAAACAGGATTGTATTATGAATACAACCTTGATGCGGACAATAAGTGATTTTCCAGCAAATGTATGTTATCAGCATGTAGTAGTTTGGCAAGTCTATATTGCATAAAGTATACCAAGGCATTTATATCGCAAAATGAAAGGAAAATCTCATTCTTTTAATGCAGCCATTTGTTTTTACCATCTTCACATCCATATAGATGATAAATGAATAAAATTTTAAGAGGCAAAAAGATGATGGAAAGCCACCTTGGCACCTTAATGGATAATAGATGTACAATATTGTGAATAGATTGCCTGCTACCTCCTTTGGAAAGAACAAAAGAAGATACATAATTTTCGAAAAACTATAACTAGTTTAAAAAATAATATTTTAGGAATTCCCACAATGGCATATGCTACCAGCTCGTTCGAGATAATGCCCAGATCATTATGCCTTTAGTGGAGGGCAGAACTAACCCGATAAGAAAAATCGCTACACAAGGACCATTATAGTTACAGTCGCCATTCACCGAGGGTTTCATCACTGTAGTTAAGATCGGACATTAGTTATGGGCAGTCAGGTCCAATCCTATTTTACAACTTTGTCATGACAGTTCCTTAGTAAGATGAGAGTTCCAAATGGATGGCTAGAGTTATAGTCTCATTGGAACGATTCAAATAACTTGTGAGTTCAGAAATAAAGATCATATTCTAAAACGTTCAACCACTTGGGAAGCCGTAGCTGAAGTTTTAAAGAGCAGATCTACTCCTATAGTTTGCCTTTGTGAGTTGCATTCATGTTAATTTTTATTTTTTCAAGTAATTGAATAAAAGTTTAATTGAATTTTCAAAGCCAAAGCAAGCCACTCCCTAAAGAAATACATGAATTCCAACAATATCGGAAAAATCAAAAGAAGATCTACCTTGATATAATACATGTTGAAAAAAGATTTTTGCTAAAAGGATAAAGACTCTAAGGTCTTCCTGTAGACATGAATAGATTTGGAATTGTAATGCAAAAGGAAGGCACTACAGTTATGCGAAGATCATAACAAGAATTATGAATATTTGCGTGAACTCAACAAACAAAATTAAAAAATTCTTTGTAAATAGGTGACATGTGGATGCTTATTTAACAGGAGCCAATGTGCAGATCTTGAAAATTCTAACTCTTACAGAATGAAAAGTCTTAATTACCACATCTTCACGAAGTGATTATTCCTTATCGCACTAAGAAGGATATTACCGGGGCCAATTTAGGCTGTCATCACTGAGCTTTCCCTATTTTTCAAAACTATATGCTCCAAAACTCTCTGGATAGTTGACCTAAGGACTATAGACACAAACAGAGCCTTGAAGAAGATATTTTCCCATGGTTTTTTCAACTCAATGAAACATTAGCCAATTTACCTAGCATATAGGGCTAACTTTTAGCAGTCCCATGCAATACATGTAGATGGCATCCCTTTGAGATGTATGCTTGATTTGAAAAATATAGTAAAACATAAGACTCAACCAGAAGGCTCTACCTGTGAGGCATATCTTGCAAGGCAGGTATCAACATTATGTTCTTATTACATCAAGCCCAACATTCTAACAAAACTAACTATAATTCCACAAAATGATGATGGTGATATAGATATGGAAGGAAGATTTGTTCAAGGACATCCATTTAGATGTATCAATAACCAAATATACTCTCAATATTAAAAAATATATATATATATATACCCTGAAGTTGAGTATATTTTGATACCAATAAATCCAAATCTATGTCCATTTAGATGTATTGCTAACAAGATATAATGCACTAATGACAAACAAAGAGATGTGCATCATAATGTTCTTTTTTATTCACAGTGGTTTGTCCGCACAATACAAGTTCTTCATATATGCCTACTATTATTCATATTTCTGTCGAGTTCAGTTTAATTTTATACTAATTTCATACATGTAGATGCTTTGATAATGAAGCTTTACAAAATTAACCTACATTGGCCATGTTTGGTTGGAACTTAAAAAATTCCAGAACTCTTCTAAGAACTTTTTCACTACTATTTTATATTTATTTTGCATCATACATAAATTTAAATATTAAAAATGAACTTTATTTCACATCGTACACAAATCTCAATCTTAAAAAATAATTTCATTTCACATTATACATAATAAAACAAAATCAACTCTATTTCACATTCAACATAATCCTCAATAATAAAGTGACTTTATTTCATAATATAATATCCAAATAATTTTTTTCTTTTTCTATCTCAAAAAAACTTCAAATATCACTAAAGCATATTCCAACCGGACAAAGCCTAAGTGATGTGGAGCTAGACAAGTATAGGGAAAAATATTTCATTAACTGATATGCAAATCAAGCAAACTATCATAAATGTCTTAATTGTAATAAATAATGCTAATCTTTTCTTACTTATATATGTATATATATATATATATACATATATACATATATATATATACATATATACATATATATATTAAGTTCTTTGTTTATTGGGTTATCTTTTATTGGGGTAACACCTTTAATGTAAAACTTTCATTTAAATGAAATAAAACTTATTTCATTTTGGGATTTTTATGATTTATATTGAAATTTGAAGGCATGAAATAAAGTTAGTTTTCATACTTTATCCTATGAGGAATATAAGAAATAATAAATGGCAAAGTATTTCATTAAAGGTAATTCGCACAATGATTTCAAAAAAGAATTTTACAGATTATTCATGCATATGATAGAGTTCAAATATTTTGGAATAGAAGAAAATATCGTGTTGATTAAATATGGATAGCTCGGCATGGAGAAAGGTACTAAAGTCAACTCACATTACAGGCTTGACGATGTCAACTCCACATCTTGACTTCGTGACAATGAACCATTCATTCTTGCATGACAAGCCACAACGGTCTACTACTTTGAATACCCTTGCATTAAGAAAGAGAGAATGCACTAGTTGGCTGAGTCATGAAAAATCTTGGGTAGTTAATGATCGGAAAGCCAGTCTTGAAGATAAAATAAAATAGTTGATGTGGATCTACAAGAAAATGAGAGAGTTGATCCTATTCCAATTCGCTCAATGACAAATCTTGACAACCCCATAATTCAATTGCGATACGAAGCTAATGAGAACATGGAAATGTCTGAATTACACCACAAAGGTCAAAGGATTCATAAAAGAATTGCATATGGAGGTGACAGTAGAAAAGTGAAAAAAAAGGATGAGCATTTAGCTGGAGATGAGTCAGAAAATAACACAAATGAATGAATAAATTCCAATGGGAATAATTAAAACATTCTGATAAATATACATGTTAGTACTGCAATTTTCTTCCATATACAATAATCATTGCATTTTATACGTACGACTGCCTAGCTAGATATTCCTAGAGGAAGAGGAGTGTTTTAGCATGCAGTGCTCGTGGTGGTTCTAGCTGACCTGATTTTGGCAATGGCTCTAGTTGTGGTCCACGCAAGGGGCACATCATCCTCCAACAAATAGACGGATAAAGAGGATCATTGCACTACAATCAAAAGGATGAGTTGGAAAAGGTTGATCTGGAGAAGAAAGGCGACCGAAAAGGTGGCATCAGGCCCCCAACCTGGGGACATAGCCACCAATCGAGCCCTCACAACGTATATGGCTAGCCCAACAGAACAAGAGCAGTGAGTAGTACATTTTCTTTGAATATGTTCACAATCCAAGAATCCATGGTAAGAACATTTCACATTTACATAGTTGAAGCAACCCTCATGCCACAAGAGATGTTGCAACTATTTTCAACTAATTTATCACCATCCCCTGGATGTCTTGGAAATATGCCATGCAAAACATAACATAGGATTTGAATGGAGTATCACATAAAATCCATAACAATTCTTTTGTTTTAACTTCACACATCCCGTACGCACTAACTAATAAAATGTGCTTGTGGATATCAGTGACATCACCAACACCAGGTTCGCGTCTAGGAAACTTGGCAAGGTGCACTTGAAAAGGCATAAAGACACCACATATCAAGCAAGGTGGAAGATAAAGCAGGATTAAGGGACCCCCTCCAGATTACTTCTATTAGGTGTGAGTTGAAATGGTGAAGTGGCTCAAGGAAGAGTTTGAAAACATGTCGAGCCACTTTGTTTAATGAAGCCATGGTCCGACACATGGAAGGATCAACCCATTCGATGTGCTCAAGTGGAGGAAGCTATGGAAGTTATTTTTATAGTAAATGGTTTAATCACGTTTCCTATTGGGGCATGCTATATGTATGTAGACTTAAAACACTGTCGTAAGCCTAGTAACTTCAAGTTGGTCTAACAACACCCATCGATGTGGGAGTGATACCTTATGAAGCACCAACACGATACGATATGGATATATTACGATATGAACACAACTATACAACAAACTCAATAAAAGTAGGATACAAATACACCGCGATACAACAATTATATTTTATATATGTATACATATAATATATTGTATTATCATATTTAAAGAGTAACTCATATGACATAAATCAGAATGACGGATGTACCTTATTAATATGAATTTCAAAAACATCTTTAAACATTTTAGAAATTAATTATATATTTTTATATTCTTAAACTTTCTTGAAACTATTAAAAATAATATTATGAACAATCAAACTTGAAAAAAATTAAAATATTCTTCCACAACTATTGAATTTCAAAAAATTTTAAAATTAGGGCTGGTTTGATCCCAAGACCACTTTGGTAATACCCCAATCAAAATATTTCATTCATTAAAAATGTGAAATAAAGTTGATAGTCTTATTGAAAATGATTGAGGAAGTGAAATAAAGTAAAAGCTTTTAATATTAAAATTTGCATAGGATATGACAAAACTTTATTATATTATTATTGTAATTTTTTTTAATCAAATATCATTTTGGTATTAGGTATGACCAAAGTGGCCTTGAGACCAAACAGTTTGTTCAATTGCATTTCAATTTATCACACAACATATAGTTGAGATGAAAGTTTAAACACATCAATTATTTAAGCTCAATTTTAATCTAAATCGAACCGAAATCAATTAGCTTAATGTAAATAAAATACAATTGATAAAGATAATTACTGTGACATGAAATTAGATATACTTATATAATCACAATAGATGTATGTCATCCTCTCTCTAAGTTGACTCACTGAATAGACTGGTAAAATACAAAAAGGCCAAACTGTCATCTTTTCCCATAATACGAGCTCGACTGAGATAGAGAAAAAATATGATTAACATCTAACGGAAGCAGTGATAAAGTGTTAGTTAAGGTAAAAAAAAGTAATGGCAACACTAGCGTATATGAGACCATGAAAAAGAGTTGGTAAAGTAAATGACACAGCAATTTGCGAATATCAAATCTTTTTCTACTGCCGTAAGTCTAGCCCTCTGTGATCCCATTCATGCGAACCAGTGTGTAGCTTTCTCATCAACAACCGTCAAATTTAAGTATTAATTATTTTATTGCATGGATAAGACTGACTAATCTATTTTTTTTAAGTATCAGATAAAATCAAATATTTATCAAGTTAAAAAAATAAATAAAACCAATAAGACACGTGAAGTATCGATGGATTATTGATATCTAATACAGATAAAACACAAATACGTTAGGCCTTCTATAGTATCAGCATCTCATAGATCATTAATGAGAGATCTTGTTTGAAGCATATAAGCTTCCTATTAATATTATCAGACTAAAGTATAGTTTTTAATCATTCATATAGCCTAAGTTCATTCATCCATGCAAGAATGCTATGAGTTCGAGATGATTTAGCACCAAAACAAATTCCACCAGTGAATTTGACGTGTTGGCAAGATGCACAATTGCACGAAAGCAAAGGTTAACCATGTATGACTTTCCCTCAACACCATATAAATGACATTTTTTGCTTCCCATACTGCAACTTCTTCCACAGAAGTGAAACATAGGGGTCACATTAGTAATGAACACCAGAGCTCATTCCATAGAATATGGAATTAGCACAATAGGCCATGGATCACTTTTACCAAAAGTGGTTGCAATAGCAATATATGATTGAGTAGCTGTAAAACATGACAACTGAGTAACTGCAATAGCAACAATAGACACTTCAACATTTGCAATAAGAATTTTATCAACAAATGATGAACGAGAAGCACATCCTCGCTCGAAGTGACCCACCCAGATATAGCAAATCCAGATGCCTAATTGATGGAAAAGAGCCAAATCCTATACTCGATAGTGATGAATAGTTTTAGATTATTTTGTAATTAGTTGAAATCATGAACTTTGAGAATGTCGATGTGTTATGCATAGAGTTTATATATTATGAATATCTAAATGATTACTAGTAAATATTATATTCAACGAATGCTTTTTAATTGATGTACTATTGCTTACAACTTATTTTATGTATTTTCAATATATATGTTTAATGTGAAGGTTTCATTGATATGTTAAGTGATTCATTGTGATTGATGTGTGTTGAATGTCGATACAAGTTATTAAGCAATTTTGCACATTTTTAGTGCACATAAGAAACAAATAGTACAGGGTCATGACTAAATATCCTAACTTCCAATCAAATTGCGATGGTTTTACAGCCTCTCCAATAAGAATGTGACTGATTCATGAAACTTCGGCGATAGATTTAAGCAGTAAATCGATGATCATTCATTCATTAATATTCAATGGCGAATTGATTGCAATTAGGCTGCTAATGTTTGCGACCAATTGAAGTCAGTGACGAGTGTATTTGCGGCCAATAATTTTTGTAAAAAAAATTATTTGTGACCAATAATTAAGTATCAAATTTAGGGACCAAAAATTATTGATTAAAAATAATCATTTACAACCAAATTCTAAATTTCAGAAACGAATTATTAGTCATTGATACACATAATTATCGCAGTGAACAAACTATTTATTTTTTAGTCATTTTATTTATGAAATTTGTTATAATTTTAGTTATTTTATTTATTCAATAGTTCCACATGATTGATTATATTTTAGGGTGGGATTAGCCCTCTAAATAAAGTCGGTAATGACTCGTTTATAATTCAACCTTGATGAATCGAGCTTGAGTTTGTGCATTCTGGAAAGGATTGATCCCCTGGAAAGGAAAGGAATATCTTACTTGAGAATTTTGAAAATCCAATTATCAAAAAGAGGGAAAAAAAAAAAAAGGCAAGAGATCACTAATCCTCCATCTCATTGACTTTGGCAACTTCAGCATCGTGCATAATACCATGTCTATCAATAGCAATGCGATCCATGTACTTCCTCAAAATTCTACAAATGCCCAGTAAAGAATCCCGCCTAAGCACATAGTTCTCATTCGTGTGAATAAACAACCATGTAGATATCTTTATATAAGATGTCAAAACATTGATATGTAAAAGTAGTACTTAAATAAAGTTCCTCCATTGTTGCTGATATCATCCACATGAAGCTTCTAGATGTTTTCATTAGTGCACTATTGTGACAAACCATGGCTGAGAAGGGTGGGAAGTAATTGTCTGGTAATGTCTTAAAAGAAGAAAATTTACTAGAGCATAGCTTAACTTCTGATAGGCTTTTAAGCCAGATTATGAGTAGTAAAAGATGCACAAGAATGAATTGTATCATATTTAAAAAGGGAGGGTGTTCTTGAGGCGTATAAGTAAATAGTGTGATTCAAAATAGTAAAGGCATATTTTGGGAAAAAACCACAAGGTTGATGATAGAAAACTTTGTAATTAAGAGTATTTGAGCTAAAGTAGTTCTAAAATGGGTGACCTCATGAGCAAAATCACGTAATTCCCTAAAAGTAAAGTAGATAATACCTTTACATTTGTGATGCGAGATGTTAGAATTATACTCTTCATTTGATAAACAATTGTTCTCCTATTTAAAGTTTCCAAATATTCTTCAAAATTTATTTAACAAATTTCCACAAATATGCATACTTCAAGTACTTGAACAATACTCATATTAACACTTAAATTAAACTTCAGGCTGTTACAAGAATACTCTTTAGATGCTGACAAACTCTGTCAGTTTAGACCTATCATATAATAATCATATTTTTTAAGGATCTTTATTATTACAGAATTTTCAAAATAAGAACTTATCAGAAAATTTTTTAAAAATTATAAACCAAAATGTCATTATGGGTTAACTATATTTTTATCTAAAGTACCAAAATATACTATCCAAAGCCTTTTTTTTCTGAGTTGGACTTTAAAAAGAATACATAAAGAATGAGACTTTTTATGTAATTTTATAATTTGCACACATAGTTCATATTATTCACAAATCTTTGCTTGGCTCTATCACATACATCATACACAAATTTTAATATTAAAATCTAACAAAATTTTACATTATAGACAAATTTTAGAATAAAAAATTAACTTTATTTCACATTCTCTATTCCTATAAAAATAATAACTAATTTCGCATCCGACGTATCCCAGTATATTAATTAACTTTATTTCATGTCATACACAACTCCAAATAAAATAAAAAAAATCTCCACTCAAAGTTAACTTAAACCTTGTTAAAATTAACCTTTGGAAACAAACACATTAGATAGGTTAAAGTTAAGCTTGTTAACTTATATTTAAACTAAGTTAATTTTCATCATACTTATATTTCAACGCGCCGTTGTCGGGTCCCAAGTCCCGGATGAGAAACGCGGAGGGTTGCGTTAGGCAGTCGACAGCCAGCGTAAAACTTGTCGAATCAATCATGACATGAATCCTTTAGAAAATTGCGTTAAAGCTAGGGCGTTCCCTGGAAGCGACGCGCTGTATTGCCTGAATACAGTGAAAAATGAGCAAGGGCCGCTGCATCGGCGCCCGGGTGTAGTGAAAAATGAGCAAAGGTCCCCACATCATGGACGGATGCGGGTAAAGAAGCTAGTCCATCATAGTAGAACTCAAGTAAGTAGGATTAGATTAGGAACTTGGAATATAGGCAGCCTGACGGGCAAGCTAATGGAGTTGGTGGATATTATGATTCATAGAAAGATTAATATTTTGTGCCTGCAGGAAACAAAATGGGTTGGAGAGAAAGCTAAGGAAATTGATGGCCTAGGTTTTAAACTTTGGTACTCTGGTAAGAATAAAAATAAGAATGGAGTGGGTATAATTCTGGATAAGAGCTTGAAGGATCATGTAGTGGAAGTTAAGAGAAATTGTGATAGAATTATGGCTTTAAAAATTATAATCAATGGAATGATTATTAACATTGTAAGTGTGTATGCTCCCCAAGTTGGCTTAGATGCGAGCACAAAAGAAAAATTTTGGAATGATTTAGAAGAGTTAATACAAGAGATACCTCAGGAGGAAAGATTATTTATTGGAGGAGATTTAAATGGACATGTTGGACGTGTTGCTGAGGAATTTAATAATATACATGGTGGATATGGTTTTGG